>CAUYRH010065055.1:0-27571 GCA_963574655.1 Perodicticus potto | reverse complement strand
TTGAGACAGAGCCTCAAGCTGTCACCCTGGATAGAGTGCTGTGGCATCACAGCTCACAGCAACCTCCAATTCCTGGGCTTAAGCGAGTCTCTTGCCTCCGCCTCCCAAGTAGCTGGGACTACAGGTGCCCGCCACAACGCCTGGCCATTTTTTGGTTGTAGTGGTCATTGTTGTTTGGCGGGCCGGGCTGGATTCAAACCCGCCAGCTCAGGTGTACGTGGCTGGCGCCTTAGCCAGTTGAGCCACAGGCGCTGAGCCACTATTTTTCTTTCTTTTGCGCTGACTCACTTTTAAAATGTATTAAAGTTATGGTTTTTATTTCCTTGATTAACTGTATAATTTTAGAGGACATCATGGCCACTTAGTCTGAACTCTGTTGTATTTGTTTCCGTATTCTCTGAGTTGCAATTTATTTAATTTTTGTTGGCGATATTGTTGGCACTATTGTTGTTAGATTGCATAGTTTCCCAGGAAAATTATAACTGATTTTTGCTTAGCACTTACTCTTGTGTAGCATTGTGCTTAAGGTTATGTTATCTCCATTTAATTTTTATAAAATCTGTATAATATAGATACTATTATGCAATTTAAACTTCACTGTTGTAAAACTGAGTTTTGTTCTAGCCCATAGATAATCAGTTAACATAAAGCCATGTGGAAAATTATATGAGATCACAATTTTTTTGTTGTTGTTGCAGTTTGGCCGGGGCTGGGTTGAACCCGCCACCCTCAGTAAATGGAGTCAGTGCCCTACTCACTGAGCCACAAGCGCCGCCCGAGATTACAATATATTATTAAACACAATAGTGAATTTCCTAATTTAGGGCTTTAGTTCTGTCTTAACATAGATATGGCACTGATGCCAAGTTTGATTTATTCTGTTCTTGTTGGCTCCTGTCCTTGGGAAAGGATGATAAAAAGCATTATCTTGAGTGGATCCATTGAGTATATTTACCTTTTGCTTTCAAGGTTAGCCCCGTAGTTCTATAGGTCTTCAAGTAAAGAGAACAATAGGTTTGAGATTGCAAGAAAATAAGAGCTATAGAAAGTCAGTGTCTTTTGAAGATAGTACTCAGATATAATTTGACCCCACACTAATGAAAGGATAAGGTCTCTGGCTGGGCGAGGTGGCTCATGCCTGTAATCCTAGAACTCTGGGAGGCTGAGGTAGGTGGATAGCTTGAGCTCATGAGTTCGAGACCACCCTGAGCAAAAAACAAGACATTGTCTCTACTAAAAATAGAAAAAAAACTGAAGCAGGAGGATCGCTTGAGCCCAACAGTTGGAGGTTGCTGTGAGCTATGATGCCATAGCACTCTACTCAGGGCAACAGCTTGAGACTCTGTCTCAAAAAAAAAAAGAAAAAGAAAGAAAGGATAAGTCTCAGAAGGTAAATACACATCCTTTATTTTCCCACAAATCCAGCCCTTACATATTTTGTGCACTTCCTGTTGTCAAGGTTTTATAAGTTAAAAGGTGACTCCACTGTGTAATCAACTAAGAACATTCCCATCTCTCTTCTCCAGTTTTTCTTTTCTATTGCTCATTTTTCTCCATGAGAAGAACCATGTTTGTGTTATTTCAAAAAGATTTATAAATTTCCCATTCCAAATCTACAATGTCTAAGAGACTTATTCACCTCTTATTTAATTTAAAACTGATTAGAGGGTGGCACCTGTGGCTCACTGGGTAGGACGCTGACACCATATACCAAGGGTGGCATGTTCGAACTCAGCCCTGGCCAACTAAAACACCAGTGGCAACTGCAATACAAAATAGCCAGGCGTTGTGGCGGGTGCCTGTAGTCCAGTTATGCACGAGGCTGAGGCAAGAGAATTGCTTAAGCCTAAGAGTTGGAGGTTGCTGTGAGCTGTGATGCCACAGCACTCTACCACAGGCAACAGAATGAGACTCTGTCTTAAAAAAAAAAAAACAAAGGGTGGCGCCTGTGGCTCAAGGAGTAGGGTGCCAGCCCCATATACCAGGGGTGGCGGGTTTAAGCCTGGCCCCAGCCAAAACTGCAAAAAAAAAAAAAAAACCGATTTGACCCCTATGGCCTTGTAATACAGCCTAAAATCTGGTATGGTGATACCCCCAGCTTTGTTTTTTTCTTTGTTTTTTTTGACAGAGTCTCAAGGTGTCACCCTGGATAGAGTGCTGTGGCATCACAGCTCACAGCAACCTCCAATTCCTAGGCTCAAGCAAGTCTCCTGCCTCCACCTCCCAAGTACCTGGGACTACAGGCACCCGCCACAATGCCCAGCCATTTTTTGGTTGCAGCCATCATTGTTTATTTGGTGGGCCTGGGCAGGATTCGAACCTGCCTGCTCAGGTGTACGTGGCTGGTGCCTTAGCCACTTGAGCCACAGGTGCCGAGCCCCCCGGCTTTGTTTTTATTACTAAGAACTGCCTTAGCTATACGGGGTTTTTTCTGGTTCCATACAAAGCACAGAATCATTTTTTCCAAGTCTTGAAAGTAAAATGTTGGTATTTTAATAGAGATGGTGTTGAATCGGTAAATTGCTCTGGAAGTATAGACATTTTAACAATGTTGATTCTTCGCAGCCATGAGCATGGTATGTTCTTCCATTTGTTAAAGTCCTCTGCTATTTCCTTTTTTAGGGTTTCATAATTTTCTTTATAGCGGTCTTTCACCTCTTTTGTTAGGTATATTCCTAAGTATTTCATTTTCTTTGGGGCTATGGTGAAGGGAGTATGTCCTTAATTAACCTCTCATCTTGGCTGTTGTTGGCGTATACAAAGGCAACTGACTTGTGGACATTGATTTTATATCCTGAGACATTACTGTGTTCTTTGATGACTTCCAAGAGTCTTGTGGTTGAGTCTTTGGGGTTCTCTAAGTATAAGATCATATCATCAGCAAAAAGGGAGAGTTTGACCTCGTCTATACTCATCTGGATGCCCTTTATTTTCCTGTCTTGTCTAATTATATTGGCTAGAACTTCCAGCACTATGTTGAATAGTAATGGTGACAGAGGGCAACCTTGTCTGGTTCCAGTTCTAAGAGGAGAAAAGCTTTTAGTTTTACTGCATTCAGTAAAATATTACCTGTGGGTTTGTCATAGATAGCTTTGATCAGTTTAAGAAATGTGCCACCTATATATCTATACTCCTCAGTTTTCTAATTACAAAAGGGTGCTAGATTTTATGAAGTGCTTTTTCTGCATCTATTGAGAGGATCAGATAGTCTGTGGTTTTGTTTCTGGTGATACGGTGAATAATGTTTATCGACTTGTGAATATTAAACCAGCCTTGCATCCCTGGGATGAAATCTACTTGATCATGATGTATGACTTTTTTGATGATAACCTGTAATCTATTGGCCAAGATTTTGTTGACAATTTTTGTATCTATATTCATGAGTAAAATTGGTCTGAAATTTTCCTTTTTAGTTGGCTCTTTACCTGGTTTTGGTATCAGGGTGATATTTGTGTCATAGAATGTATCAGGGAAGATTCCTTCCTCCTCAATTTTTTGGAATAATTCCTGCAGTATAGGAATAAGCTCTTCTTTGAAGGTTTGATAAAATTCTGGTGTGAAGCCGTCCGGACCAGGGCATTATTTTGTTGGGAGATTTTTTTTATTGTTTCTTTGATCTCAGTGCTTGGAATCAGTCTGTTCAGGAGATCTGTTTCATCTGGGTTAAGTCTAGGGAGAAGGTGTGATTCTAAATATTGATCCATTTCCTTCACATTGTCAAATTTCTGGGCATAAAGTTTCTGATAGTATTCAGAGTATTGTATTTCTGTGGCATCGGTTGTTATTTCCCCTTTATCATTTCTGATTGATGTTACTAGAGATTTTACTTTTCTATTTCTAGTTAGTCTGGCCAAAGGCTCATCTATTTTTTCAAAAAACTAGCTCCTTGTTTCATTAATTTTCTGAATGATTCTTTTGTTTTCAATTTCATTGATCTCTGATTTAATTTTGGATATTTCTTTTCTTCTGCTGGGTTTAGGCTTAGATTGTTCTTCCTTTTCCAGTTCCATCAGATGGCTTGTAAGTTTGTTGATGTGCTTTCTTTCTGTTTTTCGAATATAGGCTTCTAAAGCAATACATTTTCCTCTCAGGACTGCGTTTGCTGTATCCCATAGGTTTTGGTAGTTTGTGTCTTCATTGTTGTTATACTCAAGGAAGTTAATGATTTCCTTTTTATTTCTTCCTGCACCCAGTGTCATTCAGCATAAGCTTGTTTAACTTTCATGCTTTTGTGTGAAGTTGAGCATTTTTGTTGGAGTTGAGTTCCACTTTTACTGCCTTGTGGTCTGAAAAGATGCAAGGTAGAATTTCAATTCTTTTGATCCTGCTGAGGTTTGTTTTGAGTTCTAGGATATGATCAATTTTGGAGAATGTTCCATGGGATGTTGAGAAGAACGTACATTCTATATCTTTGGGATGGAGTGTTCTATATACATCTATCAAGCACAGTTGTTCTAAAGTCTCATTTAAATCTCTAATATCTTTATTTAATTTCTGTTTAGAGGATCTGTCCAGCTCTGAGAGAGGGGTGTTAAAGTCCTCTGTTATTATGGTGTTATAGGATATCATATTGCTCAGACTAAGGAAGGCATTGTGGTGGGCACCTATAGTCCCAACTATTTGGGAGGCTGAGGTGAGAGAGTCACTTAAGCCCAAGAGTTTGAGGTTGCTGTGAGCTATGACACCGTAGCACTCTACCCAGGGCGACATAATGAGATGCTGTCTCAAAAACAAAATGAATCCAATGTACTCAATTCTAATGTGAAGGCAGCAGATGATCTAACACAGGGGCACAGGGGTGAGGCAAGGGTGGGAGATGGGGGTTACAGTGTATGACACACTCTTGGGGGTGGAACACAATTATAAGAGGGACTTTATCTAACAAATTCAATCAGTGTAACCTAATTCTTTGTACCCACAATGAAGCCAAAACAATAAAAATAAAAACTAAAATAAATAAATAATAAAAAAATAAAAACCCTAAGGACCTGTAGTCCCAGCTGCTGGGGAGGCTGAGGCAAGAGAATTGCTTAAGCCCAAGAGTTTGAGGTTGCTGTGAGCAGTGACACCATGGCACTCTACCAAGGGTGATAGAGTGTGAGTCTGTGTCTAAAAAAAAAAAAACCTAAGGAAAAACTTAGAAATCAAACAAAAAAATGAAAAAATAATATACAGCCTGGACACCAGGTGGCACTGTGGTTTAGGAGACAAAGGACCTATGTGCTGGCTTTGTTGTATGAGATGGGGGTGAGAATCCTCTCTCTAGCTGCAGAGGAGACCTGGTCCTGTCTTCTGGACTTATCTGCACTTATTCAGGGCCTGATGCTTCTTCAGCATTTATTGCCCATGGCATTGGGATCCTGAAGCTCTCACCAGATTTCTCAGGAGACACATCTTAACCTTCCGAACAGTGTCCCATGACAACAAAGTGGCCTTCCTGGGGATGCAAAGGCCATTTTGCTCACCCCAAAGATGGTTGTCTGAGCTCAGCAGGTGCACCTGAGCTGTCCATGCACTAAGGCCCTGTAGACTATTCCTTCTGCCTGGCCTCCCCACAATTGCAGTGTCCTGCTAATAGCCAAGCTTATGGAGTTCCCCACCCCACCCAATATTCAATTCCAGCTGCCAGATGTTGTTGAAGTTTACTGTCTCGCTTAAGCCCTTCCAAGGCAGCTCTGGAGAGCCACACCGTTCAAAATAAAAAAAACTGCAGGATAACCATTTCTTATCCGTAGTCCTTCCAGGTACGGCCAGCCACCTGGACTGCCATAGCTAGGCACTTGTCTTCTTTGCTGGTCTTCCTCAACTCCAGATCTTCTCATTGGTTCTTGGAGTCTCCTACTTCTTCACTGTGCCTTCACAGTGATATTTCTGGGTAGGTTCCTCCAGCAAGAGGTGACTGGAATCCTCTCTTCCCTGTTTCACCATGACTGTCTGGCAAGGAGATGTCTCTAGTCTGTCATCTTGCTCCTTCAAGCTTTGGCCTTTGAAAGATAATATTAGTAGGTCCCACTGCAGCATACTGCTGATCTGTTTTCATCAGAGTCTTTTTCATATTTGGTAGGGGTCTTGCTTTTGCCCAGGCTGGTAAGGATCTCCTGACATGAAGGGACCCAACCAGCCTGACCCCGTAAAGTCCTGAAGTTGCAGGTGTGGGACAAAGCCACTGCTAAACACCACCATTTCTCCTGTCTGTCTCCTTCTCTCTTTCTGTCCTTCTCTCCTTTTCTTTAATTCTTTCCTTTCACCCCTCTCTTTTTTCTTTATCTTTTCCTTTCCCCTTCTTGGTCTTTATCCTTCTCCTGCTATTGGCCTTATACCAAAAGACTAAATTAACACCTAAGCTCAGAGATAAGGTAATTGAAAGTAAAGAAGGTACTGAGAGGAAAACATAGGGAAAGGAAGTGAACAAGAAGAAAGCACACATTAGGAGGAACCAACAGAAAAATTTTGGCACCATAAAAAAACAGTACAGAGCAACTCCCCCCACAAGGCATCATGAGGTAGCTACTGCAGAAGATTCAACCTTTAAGAATTAATGGAAAGAGCTCAGCGCTTGTAGCACAGTGGTTACGGCGCCAGCCACATACACTGAGGGTGGCGTGTTTGAACATGGCCTGGGCCAGCTAAACAACTGCAACAAAAAATAGCCAGGCGTTGTGGCAGGTGCCTGTAGTCCCAGCTGCTGGGGAGGCTGAGGCAAGAGAATTGCTTAAGCCCAAGAGTTTGAGGTTGCTGTGAGCAGTGACCCCATGGCACTCGACCTAGGGCTACAGCTTGAGACTCTATTTCCAAAAAAAATAAAAAGAAAGAAAAAGAATTAATGGAAAGGACAGAAAGGGAATTTAAAATATGGATGGCAAAAACAGTAAAGGGAATTGATGAGAAAGTGGAAAATAATCAAAGGAATCCAAAACAGAAACAAAAAAATGCTAGTACCTCTACTGAAGAACCTATTCCAAAACACTGGAAGGAAGAAAAATTTGCCAACACGTTCTATGAAGTAAACATCACCCTGATATCAAAGCCAGGAAAGGACCCAACTAAAAAGGAGACCCTCAGACCAATTTCATCTATGAATTCACAAATGAATTCATTCATGCCTCTTATAGATGCAACAATACTCAGTAAAATCTTAGCCAATAGATTACAGCTACATATTTTTAAAAAATTATACATCAAGTAGGCTTCATCCCAGGGATTCAAGGCTGGTTTAACCTACACAAATCCACAAATGTAATTCCCTGTATCAATAGAAACAAAAACAAAGACCTTATCATTTTCTCAATAGATGCAGAAAAAAAGTGGACAAAATTCAGCATCCTTGGGTGGCGCCTGTGGCTCAGTGAGTAGGGTGCCGGCCCCATATACCAAAGGTGGCGCCTGGCAAAATTGCAACCAAAAATAGCCAGGCATTGTGGTGGTGGTGCCTGTAGTCCTAGCTACTCGGGAGGCTCAGGCAAGAGAATGACCGAAGCCCAGGAGTTTGAGGTTGCTGTGAGCTGTGATTTCACTGCACTCTACCAAGGGCAACAAAGTGAGAGAGGAGGAGGGGAGAGGATTCATGTGCTCCTACTTAATGGGCACAATGTATGGGTATATGGCACATATTTTGGGTGCAGAAAACAAGTATAAGAGAGATTCCACCTAACAAATACAAATATTTTAAACTAGGCACTTGAGCTCTCATATTAACCTGAAAAAAAATAAAAAAGAAAAAGAAAAACTGCATAAGTTATTGAGAGCTCTAGTTCCCCAGGGACAGCGTGATAGAGGTGAGATTTGTCACCTTTCTTTATAAAACCCCAGCAATCCAATTCAAGTCCATAGCTTCAGAAAGCCAGGAGTTATTTCTTTAGTGTGCTACTCTAGCTCCTGGGTTTTTGTTTCAAGGGAGCGAGGTCACAATATTTCCACAGGGTAAACCACAGTTGAGCTTCTAGTTCAGGTTAGTATAAGATGGAGTGAGGGAAGACCAGAGAAAAAGACTAGGTTGAGATGGATTATTTCTTTACACCCTTGTGAAAATGGAAGAAAAAAAAGATTTACATATGATGATCCATATAATAAATAGACGAGAATCTCTTTGTAAATGTAAGCTCCAGCTCCTAAAAATGGGAGGGGCCTGACAAGACAGTCTGAATCAGAAGAGAAAGCTACCACATGTGAATAAAAATAATCTGAAGAAGAGTAACTCCTTTTAATTTTTAGACCACATAAAATACTTCAGGAGAATGAGAAAAGAGAGGGAAAAGGCCCAAACAGATGGATGAATTCTGACATCAGAGTGGCATTATAAAAACAATTCAGGTGAATGTTTAGTGGTGGTGACTAATTTAGTTTTCTCCCTGTTCTGTGGTAGGTCTACAAACCTTGACCTAGCAGAGAATAGTAGAAATAGGGTCTGAAGACAATAGACTTTGACTCCTGATTTTTATCAATTTAATTTTTTCTATTTAAAGTAGTCTTTGGTGGCTGAGAAGCACTGCCTTCCAAGACTAGTCAGTTGGAGCTGGTTGTTAATGGAAGTGGGGTGGGCTGAGAGACTCGTCTGGGAATAGGAAGACCCTGCTCTGCTCTCAGTCCTTGATGGAGAAGATGAACTGCACTTCACAGAGCCTGGGGTGTGGTGGCAAGGGGATGAGGCAGGACCAGCAAGCTAGAGAGAAGGGATCCACTTCAGTCCCCAGTTTCATTTTCTTGTAATGCTTCCCACTGGCAGCATTCTTTGCAGTCTTGGTCTTCTTTCTTTTTTTCTTGTTCTGGGTTTTCCGACTTACACAACTCTGGGGGTCTTTAGCTCTGCTATCTTGGATGACCAACTCAGACTTGTGCAAAGGTCAAAAGGTCCACTGGTTATCCCCATGGGGCCATTGGGCATGAGCAGAACTAAAGTTAAACTGGGCAACAAATTCACCCTACTTCTCATAGAGAGCATTAAATTGTTGCAGCAGTTCATGTTTGGTGCACTCCACTACACCCATCTGAGCATTTTTCTCATCTTCAAATGTTCTTAAAGTAAATGGCATGGCATCAAAATGTTTTTCCACCTCACTGAAGAGGGCATGCGAAATTTTCATTTTCAGGCCAAACTGTTCAGAGGGGTCTCGTTTGTAAATGGTGGTTCTCTGCCCCACGTCCTTGGCCTTGTCTTTTCCTGAGGTGATGAGAATATCCACAGCATATACTTTATGAACGTCCAATCCAGCTATTTTATGGTCTACCTTCTGCTGCTCTGTGGGATTCTGGATTCAATGACATGCTGCTTCAACTGTTGTAACAGCATACCTTCTACTGCCATGCAATTAAATGAATGAGCAACTTTGTTCCAGGCTTCTGTCACCTGTGTATTCTGGTTTCCAGGTTTCACCAGGCATAAGGCATAAAGCAGCTTTAGCACAAAGGTGAGCTGCCTTAATGACATCTTTCTGCCCTGTTAGTTGGGTCCCCTAAGCTACATCAACCACCAAAGTGTAAACCACATTGGTGAAGAAGCCAAGTTCAATTTATTATTTTTTTGTTTTAGAGACAGAGTCTCACTTTGTCACTCTCAGTAGGGTGCTGTGGCATCACAGCTCACAGCAACCTCCAGCTCTTGGACTTAGACAATTCTCTTGCCTCAGCCTCCTGAGTAGCTGGGACTACAGGCATCGGTCACAATGCCCAGCTATATTTTTGTTGTTGGAGTTTGGCCGCAACTGGGTTGAATTATACCACCCATGGTATATGAGGACAGGGCCCTACTCACTAAGTCACAGGTACCACCCTGCCAAGGTCAATTTTTACCAAGGCACCTTCCTTGAGAATATAGTCCTGGTGGCTCTTCAAAGGGGAGAATTGACATACACAGTTATTTACTGAAATGTTGGTGGAAAAGCCAATACATTTCATTTTCTTTTCTTTCTTGAAGATTTTTCCTGTCTCTTCCATAATCATGCCATCATCTTTCTCACAAAGTTTCAGTGCTGAACTGGATGCTTCCACCAAAGTCCTAAATACCCGGTTGGTGATGTCACCCCTCCATCTCATATTTGGTCACGACTAGGTGACTTTGGCGATAGTTTGCACCTGCTGCTACTCCCTGCTTGACATCTTCTTACCACCACCACCATTACAACCTTGTTATCCCTGAGCTTCAGCCTCTGCCTCACTTCCTAGCCACAGGCTGTGGTTAGAGCCTCATCAGTCAGTAAAGAGAAAGCTAGTCAAAGCACGAGCAAGCCTATTTTGAGATTTTTCATTGTTAGCAGATATTAATTATACTATTTTTATATTTATCTTTCAACCTTTTTATATTTATCCTGCAATCTTGTGGAACTAAATTATTAATTCTAGTGAATTTTAATTAATCCTTTAAACATCTTTTATATATGGAAACATGTTATTTGTAGGGCTTCCAATGTAGTCATTATTTGTTCCTTTCCATAATATGATATGCCTGGCTAAATTCTTCAATATGATGTTGAATAGAATGAGTAAAAGTGGACATTATTTTCCACAAACTAGCATGTAAACCACCTCAGTCTTTTATCATTACGGTCAGTGTTTGCTGTAGGTTTATCAAGAAGCATAGGTTGTTTTCTTCTATTCCTACTATGCTGGTAATTATATCATGAATGTTTTATTTGTTATTTATTTTTGTCAAGTGCTTTTCAATGTCTATTGAAATTACTTTGTCCCATATTCACCAACATGGCTTATTACATTGATTATTTTTTGGTATTAAAACAAGTTTATATTTGTGAGATTATGGTATGATATCTCTAGTTAAATTCTATGAGAATATTGCATATATGTATTAGGATATGTGGTCGCAATTCATTTGTCTTTCTGATGCTCTTGATTGATTTTTCTAGGAGTAACATTGGCTTTAGAACATAAATTAAGATTTTTTCTCTTTCTTTTTTTGCAAGTGTTTGTAAATAATTAATATTATGGCTTTATTAAATGTTTGGCAGTATTCACCAGTAAAGACACATGTGTCCTGGAATTTTTTGCAAAAATATGTTCAATTAATTTAATATCTATACTTATTATAGGTGTTTTTATTTATTTATTTATTTTTTGTCACCCTGGGTAGACTGCCCTGGTGTCACAGCTCACAGCAACCTCCAGCTCTTAGGTGATGCTCCTTGGGCTTAGGTGATTCCCTTGCCTCAGCATCCCACGTAGCTGGGACTACTGGTGCCTGCTACAGCACCCGGCTATTTTTTGGTTGCAGTTTGGCCGGGGCTGGGTTTGAAGCAGTCACCCTCAGAATATGGGACCGGTGCCCTACTCACTAAGCCACAGGCACCGCCCCATAGGTGTTTTTATATATTCTAATTCTTCTTGAGTTTAGTTAGGCATTGTGTGCTTATCTAAAATTTTATTTCTAATTGGTAACACTTTATGTTACTAGATTTTCAATGTAGTTGAGATGGAGAAATAAGGCATAATAATGTGAGAAAATAAGACTGTGATTTAATCCAATCATATTCTATATTTCATGCATTTTTGTTGAAAAATGGAAAATATTTCTATCGTTGTTGTGGTTGATACTCATATTTATCACGTGGAACAAATGAAGTTTTTAATGAAAAGTAAAGTAGAGAGCTTTTCCATTTGTCTACGGACTTTATAAAGATGGCAGACTGAACCTATCTTTTATTTTGTATCAATATTTTGACAAGACACAAAAATAAATTTGAACAAAAATGAACACAGAATGACATAGTAAATGAAAATCAGTATACAGAGATTTTATGAATGAGAGTGTTGAATTACACAAAATTTACAATGTATATTGTATTATCCAAGTTATTTACAATAACATTTAGTTATAGATTCAGGGCTTAAAAATTAATGTGAAACATAAAGATTCATTTAACTGAGAAATGGAGTTAGCACATATTTAAAAATATCTTAGGTGACATTAAAATAATCATATTAGTGGGTTGGTTTGGTATATAACAAATCAAAAACATAAATAGTACTAAATAACTTTATTAACAAGTTTGAGTAGTTAAGAAAATTAAGTAGATAGCATTTTTGACCACTAAACAGAGAACATACATTATTTCCAAATACCGGAGAAAATTATTAAAAATGGCAAAAATTTAGGCCTAAATATAATTAGCCACATGAAAACAGAAATTTGGCAGGCTATATGTTCTGGGCACTATAAAATGACAGCAAAATATATTAAAGAATAGCCCATAAATAATGTCTAGTCACTTGCACATTTTATTTAAGTACTTTGCATACCTAATGTGTTAAATAGTAAAACTAAATTAAGATTACTTTTACAGAGCCACAGAAGTACAAATATGAAAGCATTGTGACTAGAGACAAAAGCCATAAATTCACAAACTAGTTCTACCAATATTGGCTTAATGTTACAGAAAAGACATAATCCCTTGCCATGTGCAGGCATCATACATCAACATGAAAGCCTATCCCTTCAGAAATGTATGCAACACCTAAAAATACTTTCAAGTACTAAGAAAATAACCAACCACCAATAATATGTCTGTATGGTTTGTTAGAGAAAGGGGGATATTCCAAATAAAAATGATGATTTCTTATAAGATGTTGTTATATGTCGCAAAATGTCTATGGAAATATTTTAAATATAGTATTTTTATGTGTTCAATGTGCATATATATACTGTTAGAAAAAAATAAGTATTTCAAAAATCTATTTGTTATAAATAAACTTTCCCTAACGTTACAAGGACTCTTAAAATCCCCACCAAAGCTGAGAGTAATATGTCACAACTTTCAGGACCTAAAGACAATAGATGTATCTAGATGAATAATCAAACTAAGAATGAGTTCTCTGTCCAGGTACTGGCTGATCACATAGACCTCAAGCTGGTGTGATTTTTTCCTCTTGATACAATGAGACTCAACAAAGTTATATAGCGATTGGAGGCACACATATGTGAGAGCCAAAACATAAATTGTGAAGCACACAATAGAAAAAGCCTACACAATTAAGGCTCAGAAGAAATTACATTGTCACATAAACTTTAAATAAGATAATTATGTTTAATATGTTTAAGTGAAAGCAATGGGAAAACAGAGCATCAAAATAAGGTTTAAAGAATGAGACACTATAAAGATTAAAGAATATTTTTAAAAAATACAAGTTCAAATTAAATAACTGAGATCAAAGTATAAATGTAATATAAATATGTAGATTAAATATTACATTAGACTTAACTGATGAGAGGATAACTATATTGGAAGGAGCAAACAGAATTATTATAGTCAAGTACTATGTATCATAAAGAGAGGCATAGTTATAGAAAAATGTGAATATTGTTACAGATATATGAAGACTAAAACAAAAACCATTTGTTTCGCTGTAATAAACAATTAAAATATAAAGAATCAAACAAATGATTATTAATAAATTTCCAAAATTGACACTATAAATAAATTCTATAATTTTGAAGTGCCTTGGGTCAAAAACATATAAATAACAAAAAATATGCAACAGACATAATAATTTGCAAAATATCAAACACAAGAAAAAAAACTTAAAAGCAGTGAAGAGATAGCCTACAGAAATTAAGGCTGTCTATTTAACCATAATAAAAGCTATAACACAAACAAATATATATTAAGGATCCTGACAGAAGTTCTTGTTCAAGCTAAAATTATAAACTTAAGTAAAATATGTTGAATTAACAGGAGTAAATTAAAACATATTCAAAGGAAAAAACACTGAAAAATAGCATTACTAATAGCAACTACTTAAAAGTGAATTTCACAAAAATAGTTCTCCAGACAGGCACAGTGGCTTATTATGCTTGTCTGTAACCCTAGCACTCTGACAGGTTCAGGTGGGATGATCTCTTGAAGTCAGGAGTTCAATAACAGCTTGAGCAAGAGTGAGACCCTGTCTCTACCAAAAATAGAAAAAAATAGCCAGGGGTGATGACACACATCTGTAGTCCCAGCTACTCAAGAGACTAAGGAAGGAGAATCACTTGAGCCCAGGAGTTTGAGGTTGCAGGGAGCTTATGGTGAATCCACTACAATTTACCTGGAGATGACATAGTGAGGTTCTGTTTCAAACATTTTTTCCCTATATAAGGGTCAGAGAAATATGTGAAACAATAAACAGCTTGTAAACATAAGGAAATATAAAATGATCATAAATATTGGATCAAAGAGACTAGAGGGTTCTTGGCATCACAGGTTTAACAGTATTGCAATATATTAAAGTATGATTCCAATGTATTTTAATTATATAAGCAAATTCTGTGCTACTTGGATAACTCACCTGATGGCAAAATAATCTATTTTTAAATAGTTTTTTTTTACTATGTATTTAAAATCTGGTGATACTTTTACCACAATTTTTCAATGTATTTATCATCCTTTTGTAAGAATTGAGTAGCACTAAAGGACTGACAGTAGGATAAACATTGACCACGAAACTCTGGATACCAAGAATAACTGGGTCATATGTCCATGAAATGTTTGAGGAAGATGAGATGCTGAAGTCTATCCAGTACATGACCACAAAGAAACTCACCAGCAGCAGGATGGTCTTGGTGGCCATTTTCTCTGGGGAGGCTCTGGGGGAGAGGCTGATGCCGTGAAGGTGCTGGGATCGCTTCTGATGCCTGAACAAGAGAATCACCATGTATGCACTTGAGAGCAACATGATTCCTACAAAGGAGACATCCCTAGATATTGTCAGGGTCAAAAACAAACTCTTGATGATGTAGCTCATAGGGAAAAGTGAGCATTATTTAGTGATACTCAAATGGTTGTTCAGAGTCACATTGGAAGAAGCCGCAGTGTAGAAAATTAGGTTACTACTAAAAGTCAAACTGAGAAACCACAACAATAAAAAAAATGTGAATAATGTGATTTGAACATTTATGTTTAAACTTCACCAACCAGGGAGTGCGGGGGCTGATGGTGATGGCCTGCAGCATGCTCAGGAGGCAGGTGGTACAAATGGAGAGGCCTCTCATTGCCCTGCTCAGGTAGAACAAAGTCTTACATTTGAAGTCATTATGAAAGTTCAGTGACTCAAACAGATCCAGAGACTCCAAAAACAATACAACGAAGAGCATCAAAATGTGAACGAACGCCAAATGACAGATGGTCAGGTCAGTGGGCTTAGTCCTGCAATCCAGAAGGAGTGTGAAAATGCAGAAGAGAAGGAGGAAGGTGTTGGCTGAGATACCAATGCTAAATTGTAAAAATAGGCAATTTTTAATGGCAACAAAAGTGGGAAATGTGCTGCTCATTGCAGAGACAAAAGCAAATATATTTTGTGTATCTAAAAGAAAGGCCATGTTATTGTCATTTATTCTGTAGTCAGAATCATTACAATATTGGTTTGTATTTCAACCAATTATTCTTTGTTAGCCTTCAGTGATCTGTGTTTCCTTGTTTAGTATGCAGCACTCAAAACAGTTGTGGGCATATCAATAATTTGTAGGTCTTTATACCATGAACTGAAGAAAATTTTATGCTAATGGAAAAACAATCACCAAAACAATTGAAAAAATAATGTCCTAATGAGTTTTTTTTATCATCACATCACTCCATCATTTTATTTGCTTCATTTCTCTTCCACATGTAAGTTGTAATCTTATGTTGGCTTGACAAATTGCATCTTTCTCCAGTAGGATTCTTGACATCATTGGTGCTAAGCTTGGACAGAAGAGCCCTGTTACTCCCATGAATTCCAGTTAAGAGATATAGTAAAACACATGTAGTTAAGTTAAAACTTTAGAAAAACGGTAAGTAATTATTTTAGTATTTGTATTTACCAAGTAATTACATCAATGTATTGCACTCAGACTTTGATTGTTATAGTAAAAAGTTATTGCTTTATAAAAAATTTTAAACTTAACTATGTGTTTTGTATTTTTGTTTGTTGAACCTAGTAAGCCTACCATGAAAGAATCATGGGATTAAGAAAACATGTACATACCTGAAGAAATTAAATAAAATTAAAATTCACAATATTATATAGGTTGGTCAGAGTATAAAAGAGAATTAGGTCTTTACTGATATATGAAAGATGTAAAAATTTGAAGGCACATCATTTTTTAAATTTAAGATTAATATGAGGGTACAAATGATTATATTAAAATGTTTGTATTTATTAGGTAAGGTCCCTATTGTAGTTGTTTTCCACACCCAGGAGATGTGCCATATACCCTTACACTGTGCCCATTAGGTGGGAACACATCACTGAGGGCAAATCTTAGCACTTCCTATGAGAAGTGACAAGCAGGATCCAGGAAAGTCTCTGAGCACTCTCAGAAGTCATAATGCAGATCATGTTCACCATTGCTATGGTTTTCCTTTAGGCTATTCCTTATACTGTAAGTCCCAAACTATGTGCATCATCAAAAATAATGGTGGGAAAATAATAGCATTAAATAAACCAGAAAAAAATAAAAATCATAAAGTTTATAAAATTAGATCAGATGTCTGAAGAAAAAAACAGTGTAAGAAAAGGAAGAAGCCATTTACAGAAACCCAAGAGATATCTGCTTTAGACAAGATAAAAATGTTATTTTGGAGAAAATGAAGTTTGATAAAATTACCTCACTTTATAATAATATATAATTTTTAAAGTTGTATTCTTTTATAAATTACACAATTTAAATAGTAACTTACATTCTTCCTGGCATATATATGATAGAATCTATGTCACAAAATGACACCTTATTCTTTATTTTATTACTGTATTAACCATGTCATTTCCTTTATCAATTTTACTGTATTCTATGAATGGCACTGTGAAGTCTGTGGCTAGTCATTTGGAAAATAAGATGTTGATGAGAATTCCAGTTGATGAAGTCAGGAGGGATAGTTTTAGTAGTAAGTGTTGTCTCCTGAGGAACAGAGCAGGTAAATTGTAGGAAACAAAATATGTTTGCACTTAGATTAATTTCATAAAATGGCCTTTGTAAAACACATAAATGAGAAAAGGATAAGTATAAGCATCAGATATCATGAATAACTGTAATGAATCTACTTTTCTTTAGCAATTAAATTTACTGTAGAATACAGATAAATAATACAAGGGTATTTATAACTTCAATATGTTTACTTCTCATCTCCTCCTATAAAGAGGTTAGACAGAAAAAATATCAGTGCAGAAATACGAGACAGAAAATCACTGCAGGGAATTGATTACAATTCCTGTGTAGAAATTTGGAAAACTTCAATTTCCTCTTGGCAGTTTGCTTTTCTGACAATCAGAATAAAAAAGATGGCAGCCAATATAGAAAATGTTACCAAAGGGTGGCACCTGTGGCTCAGTGGGCAGGGCACCAGCCCCATACACTGAGGGTGGCAGGTTCTAACCTGGTCCCAGCTAAAACAGCAGTGGCAACTGCAACAAAAAATAGCTGGGAGTTGTGGCGGTTGCCTGTAGTCCCAGCTTCTCGGGTGGCTGAGGCAACAGAATCACTTAAGCCCACGAGTTAGAGGTTGCTGTGAGCTGTGATGCCACAGCACTCTACCAAGGGTGACAGAGTGAGCCTCTGTCTCAAAAAAAGAAAAAAAGAAAGAAAAGAAAAGAAAATGTTACCACAAAGACTTAGTGCCTTTTACCATCGTGTCTCTGTGCATTCCATTAACAAAATAAGAGAATATTAGCAACTGTGACAAATATTGAGTTTAGAAGTTAATGGAGAAAAATGTCCTTTGTGCTTCAAGTCTGTGCTCAGGAGCAATCAAGTCTTGAATCAGACCCTCTTCCTTGTATGAAGGAAATGAGGAGATTTTAGCATAAATTATTTTAAGACAAACTAAATATTCTCCAGTATTCAGAGACACAGTAGTTATTTAATGATATAATTTCTTGACACAAATAAATAAATATCTGTCATCATAATTGCATTGCTTTCTGTTTTCAACTTATCCTGACTCCAACCTCCTTTCCATTTTAAAGAAATTTAGATATAATCAAAGACACTGTCTATGCTGAATTCTGACAATCCTATCACGTGAATTTCAACAACCAAATTTCATTTACTAGCCACTTATTGGAAATATATGTATTATTGAAAATTTTATAACTTGCAGTAGTGGAAAAAGCAAGAATATTAAATGTAGGGGATATTTTTATAACCAGAAATAATATGCTATGAAGTTTTCAAATTATTATTATTATTATTTTGAGTAATAATACCTGGGTAGAGTGCCATGGCATCACAGCTCACAGCAACCTCAAACTCTTGGGCTTAAGTGATTCTCTTGCCTCAGTCTCCCAATTAGCTGGAACCACAGGTGCCCACCATAATGCCCAGCTATTTTTTGATTGCTCTTGTCATTGTTGTTTTAGCAGGCCCACGGCCAGACTCGTACCTGCCAGCCTCAGTGTACGTGGTCAGCACCCTACTCACTGAGCTACGGGTGCCAAGCCTCAAATTATTCTTTTAACACAAAATAATCTTACTCAAAAGAATATTTGTAGCATCTTAAAGGGTTGGTTTTCTTGTAAACTATACTATAAAGTTTCTTTTTCCTTTAAGGAAATAATTGATCATACTATTAATTATTCTCATTCATGGAATGTAGTTAGTTATTACCTCTACAGAAATTTAGTAAATGCTAGAAAGTGCTATATTAAAGTAGTTTATGATAATAAAAATACACTACTGGCAATTATTAATGGCATAATAAAATAAAATTGTTTTTCTTCACACCTGTTAAAATCTCTTCACTGTAAAATGTTTTAAAACTTCCCAAATTTCATGATATTATAATTTTAAACTGTTCTAAAATGTTAGAAATACATAAAAGTATATATAAATATGAACAAATTACTTACAACAGGTTCAGATTTCTTGTGTTTTGAAAGACTAAATTGCATATTAATTCATGAAATTATAATTGAGCTATTTAAATAAGGAAAATAAATGCAAATTCAAATATAGCATTACAAAAATATAAATGCTGTTTTTTAAATCTATGTACTTATCTCCTCAGAATATTACTAAGGGTGGCCATAAAGTTCATGTGCAATTTCCTGAACTTTATGGCCACCCTGTATAATGTATCTTTCATTTGAAAACATTTTTTCATAACTCAGTGAGCTCTATGAATAAAATTACAAGAAAATAATCCTAATACATCACTACAAAAACCCTGTCTCATCTTACCATTAATTTAGTCCTCAGTTGTCACTGCTAATGAAACAGAGAAATATACACTCACCTAGATGAGACTTAAGAGTGAGTCCATGCATGTGAGATGAAGTCCCAAGAATAGATACATGTAGGGGAAGGAATGGCATTAGCTCATCTACCTCTAGCTCTATAATTGTCATGTCACCTTTAATAAAATGACATCCTTGGCTTTGGGATTTGGGGAAATATGAGCCACTAATGAAAAAATAAACTCATCTAATTGCTCTAAAACAATAAATGAGAAACAGCTGGGTTCCAAAGTTTTCTTCATGTAAGATAATTTCCCTAGAGAAGATGTGCCTGCTGGTTTACCTTCTATCAGTACTTGTTAACAAAAAGAGGTCTCCCAATAATATTTTCCTTCAAAATTAGTAAAAATTCATGTCATATTCACCAATTTGTCCGTGATGGTTCAAGAAATTATTGGTAGTCTCCACACAAGATCTCCAGTGGTCTCACTGTCACAGCTTGACCCTGCAGCAAATTTGTGGGAATGAGAAAAATACTTCTTCAAACTGAAATTCTTAGGGATAGTGCTCTTTCCTCAGATGGCATCAGCCCTGAGCCAGGGTACTTTGTATAAAGGACAGAATGCTGGCTTCATTTCCTCCAATAATTCCCCTATCTGTTTGGCCACGTGTTTTTATGGAAGGCAAAAGGGACTCCTCCATTCAAGCAGCAATGAGAAGTGGCACATGCACTTTCCAAGATATTTTATTTTAACATGGACTTCCTGATTCCTAAGGTAGGATATACCCTGAACACTCAGTTTCTTCCTTTGTTTCTTCTCAGGAATGTTTTATTTCATATGCTCAGCATTAAAGAATGCACTTCTTAAACACTCTTTTTTCTTTTTTTGGTTTTGTGACAACCATCAACTACATCTTTTGATTTTTATAACCAGCCTAAACTTTAATCTTAATCCTTTTCATGACTGCCATATTTATAGACACTTTTTAAAAAAACACCACCTGATTTTAAAGTGGTGACTTGTCTTCCTATAAACTAATACATTTTTTCCCAAACTGTTACGGAGGTAAAAGGGTTTTTGTTACATGAATACCTTGTATAACTCTAAAGTCAGGGCTTTATTGTGCCTATCACCAGGCTAGTGTACATTATATGTGTTAGGTAAATTTTTACCTTCACCCCATACTAACCACCCCATTTCTTGGTTTTCAATGCACTTTACATCTCTATGTGTCTATGTGTGTCCATTACTTAACTTCTAATTATTAGAAAGCACGTGTGTGTTTGTTGTTACATTCTTGAGATACTTTATTTAAGGTAATGGTCACCAGTTCCACCCAAGTTGCTGCAAAAGAAATGATTTTATTCCTTTATATAAGTCAGTAGTACTCTATTATATGTGTGTACATATTTATGTACATATGGCACATTTTCTTTATTTCCTCCTGAATTGATGAACACTTAGTTTGATCCCACATCTTTGCAATTATTAATGGTGCTGAAAAAAAAAAAATTCAACCATGGGTGTCTTTATGATAAAATGACTTTAATTTTCCTTTGCATAGATACCTCGCAGTGGAATTACTTTATTAAATGGCTAGTCTACAATTAGTTCTTTGAGGAATCTCCATATTGTTTTCTGTAGAAATTGTATTAATCTGCATTTGCACCAATAGTGTATAAGCATTCCTATCTCTCTGCATCCATGTCAGCACTTAGTGTTTTTTGACTTTCTAATTATAATTCTTCTCACAGGAACAAGGGTGTATCTCATTGTGGTTCTAATTTGCATTTCTCTAAAGATTAATGATATTGAGCACTTTTTCATGTATTTGTTGGCCCTTTATCTGTCTTCATTTGAAAAACTTCTGCTCATGTCTTTTGTCCACTTTTTAATGGGGTAAATTTTTTTAACTTATTTGTTGGAGTTCTTTGTAGATTCTGTTCTTCATTGAATTTATAGTTTACAAATATTTTCACCCATGCTATAGGTTGTCTACTATGTGGATTATTTTCTTTGCTGTACAGAAGCTTTTTAATTTCATTAATTTTTATTTATTTATTTCTGTTGTTGTGTTTTTGCCTTTTGAGTCTTAGTCAAATTAATTGGCTAGGATAGTATCTAAAAGAATTTTCTCTAGATTTTATTCTAAAATTCTTATGGTTTCATGCCTTCAATGTATGCCTTTTATTTATCTTGAATTCATTTTTATATATAGTGAAATTCATTCTGTTTTATTCTTCCTCATGTAGCTACCCAGCACCATTTATTGAACAGGATTTCCTTTGCCTAGTCTATGTGGTCAACTGCTTTGTCCAAGATCAATTGGTTATTTGTAGATGGGTCTATTTCTGGGTTGTATATTCTTTTCCATTGATGTATGTCTTTACTTTTCTACCAGTACCATGCTTTTTGGTGATTATAGCCTTGTGGTATAATTTGAAGTCAGGTAATGTGATACATATAGATTTTTTCTTTTTGCTTAAGAGATTCCTTTAGCTATTTGGGCTCTTTTTTTGTTACAAATGAAGCATAGAATCATTTTTTCTAGATCTGTGAAATATGACATTGATATTGTAATGAAAATTGCTTGAATCTGTAAATCACTTTGGACAGTAAAAACAATTTAACAGTGTTCTAACACATGAGAATTGGATTTTTTTTCACTAATTTTTCTTATGTATAATTTCTTTCATCAGTGCTTTGTAGCTTCTTGTATAGATCTTTCACTTCCTTAGTTAAGTATATTCTTAGCAGCTTAGTGCCTGTAGCACCAGTGGTTACGGCACCGGCCACATGCACCAAGGCTGGTGGGTTTGAATCTGGCCAGGACCAGCTAAACAACAATGACAACTCCAAAAAAATAAAGTCAGGTGTTGCGGCAGGTGCCTGTAGTCCCAGCTACTTGGGAGACTGAGGCAAGAGAATCACTTGAATCCAAAAGTTTGAGGTTTCTGTGAGCTGTGATGCCATGGAACTCTACTGAGATTGACATAGTAAGACTCTGTCTCAAAAAATAAGTATATTCTTAGCTATTTTAACATATTTTGTGGTCATCATAAATGGCATTGAATCCTTGATTGGACTCCCAGCTTGAATATGATGGTTAGTACATAGAAGTGTTACTGATTGTGTACCCTTATTTTGTAACTTGAGACTTTTCTGAATTTATTTATAGATCCTGGGAAGCTGGGAGCAGTGGCTCATGCCTGTAATCCTAACACTCTGGGAAGCTGAGGTGGGTGGATTGCTTGAGCTCAGGAGTTGGAGATCAACCTGAGCAAGACCCCGTCTGTAAAAAATGACCCAGTGTTGTGTTAGGCACATGTAGTCCCAGCTCTCAGGAAGCTGATGCAAGAGGATTGCCTGACCTTAAGTGTTTGAGGATGCTGTGAGCTATGATGCCATGACACTCAATCCAAAGTGATTATGTGAGACTCTGCCTCCAAAAAAAAAAAAAAGAAAAAGAAAAAAAATTTTGGGAGTCTTTTTTTGGAGTGTATTATTATCAGTGAACAGAGATAAGTCTGATCTCCTCTTTCCTGCTTTGGAGACCCTTTATTTCTTTCTCTTGCCTGATTGCTCTGGATAGGACTTTCAATACTGTGTTGAATAGAAGTGGTGACAGTGAGCACCCCTGTCTTATTCCAGTTCTTAGGAATCAATAGGTTTTTGATCAGGGCATTAGGTAACACTGGACTGTGCAGTGTTCCTAGTGTCTCTGAGTGTGCTGAGAAAAGGGTCAATGGATGCTGTTTTGTTGCAGAAACCTGGAGGAGGCTGATGGCAGGAGCATGGTCAAGAGTTGGGTTGGTCACGGCCACCTCAGGCCCAGAAGACATGCAGCAGGCCAAATGGTGGCCCCCCAAAATATGTCCATGTGCTTTCCCCAGTCCCTGTGAAGGTGACCTTGTTTGGAAATAGGGTCTTTGCAGATACCATCAAGGATCTTGAGATGAGATTATCCTGAATTAGCCAACAGGTCCTAAATCCAATGAAAAGTGTCATTATAAAACACACAGAGGAGAAGACAGGAGCACCAGAAAGAAGGCCATGTGAGTATGAAGTCAGTTACTGGAGTGATTCAGCCACAGCCTAGGGCATACCTGGAGCTACCAGGAAGAGGCAGGGAAGGTCCCCCCAGACACACTCCTCCAGCCTGGGAGCCTATGCAGGGGCAAGCTAGCAGAAGCCTTGGTTTTGGTCTCTGGCCTTCAGAACCATGAACCATTTCTGTTGTTCCAGCCACCTATACTACCGGGCCCTGTTAAGGCATCACCAGGACTCGTACTGGGTGCGGAGTGGGAGGGATCCTGCAAGGGAAGAGAAGATTCCAATAGGGCCCTACTGGTTTCATCCTCTTCCCAGCCCCTGACCAGGTTACAAGTTGCAGGGGGGGGCGGAGGGAGTGAGGGTGTTCTTCCCCAAAGGGTGGCAGAGGAGATCCTGGGGTCAGCTCTACTTCTCAAGCTCTGCTCCCTCTGAAGTATTCCTGGGCCTTGAAAAAGCCTGCCCTTGTCCTGTGGATCTGTTCCAGGCTCCTGAGTCTTTTCTCAACATCATGTTGTCTTCTCTGCTTCTGTGGAAAAAAAAAAAATACATGACAGGTCAAGGTCTCTAGTCCTATCTTGTTGAGGGAGTAACAAACTCGGAGCCGGCTCTCCAGGAAGAGAAGGTTCTCACTGAAGAGAAGGGTAGGCGGTACCTGCCCCAACTGGGCAACGTCCTTCTCTTCTAATCACTTCCTGAACCTCCCAACCTACTCAGCAAAGCCAGCTGGCCAGGCCCTTGGTGACAGTTTTCCTTGTGGATTTCTGATAAGAGAGAGTCACTCTGGTGTCAGCATTGCTCCCGTCTCTGTGGAACTGGAGGGAATATGAGACATGTGAGGGAAAACTGAAAGGTAATGAGGGGAAATCCAGAAGAGCCTGTGTGTCTCTGGGAGTGGGGAGCACCTTGCTCCCCAGCACTCCTGGGACCTGTGGACTTTGGAGAGAACTTCCCACTGCTGTACCCCAAAGAGGTTCTGCCCCAGAGGTCAGGGACCAGGTCAGCTCCAAGGCAGAAAGATGCCACAGGGAAGTGGCTTGGAGCCCCTTAGCTGGGATTGTCAGGGAATAAATCAGGATGAGTGAAACTAACATCAGGGTGGCAGCCTGTTCAAGTTCAAGCAGTGTTTTACATATACATATACCCCAAAAGATGAAGAAAAACAGACCTCTGCCCAGAAGCATAATCCCATGTACAAAGCCAGAGAAAAACAAGTCAGTTAAATACCAACTGGGTCCAGGAAGCTGCCAAAGGATGGAAATGGCCTTAGGCATGAAAAAGGCACCAGTTACAGTGCCTACCACTCGAGGAGCATGGCTTCACCATAACAAGGAAAGCTTTCCTAGCAAGGTGGGATCTCCTGTGACTTTAAGCTTTGTCTCAGGCACTTGTTGAAAATCTTTTCTCTCAGCCACAGACCCCTTACTGGCCCTCACCAGGGTGGAGTGCCCCTGTCAGAACGGCAGGTCAGATCTCCCCTCAGGCTGCTCCTGGACCTTCCCTCCTGGTGTGCAGGGACCAACCTAAACCAGGCTGACCAGTGCCACTTGCCCCTTTCCTTTGGCACACACCCTGAGAGCCACTGGCTGGGCACCTCCCAACACCCCTTTTTGAGATGTGGAGAGGTCAGTGTGGTTGGTGGACCTTGCTACAGCAGTGGGCAAGGAACTTGGCCTGAAAAATGGGAAATTTTGCTAGGCCCTTTGGGGGTATATTTGGGGTAAATTTGTTAAAATTAATAGGCCAATACTGATACAGTGTTATTAACTAAAGTCCACAGATTATTTGTGTCTCCTTAGTCTTTTCCTAATGTCCTTTTCTTGTCCTAGGATCCCATCAGGGATCCCCCATTAATTGGTCAGCATATCCCCTTAGGCTGCCCTTGGCCGTGATGGTTTCTCAGACTTCTTTTGTTTTTGATGACCTGCATAATTTGGGGAGGACTGGTCAGGTGTTTTATGGAATGTCTCTCATGATTAGAGTGTGATTTTGTGTCTGTTTTATCATGATTAGACAGGGCTCATGGATCATTGGAATAAAGACCACAGAGACCGCAAAGAGTCATAATCATCAGTCCCATCAAGCGTATGTGTGTCATCACTGCCCAGCTGATCTGGGCCCCCTATCAAGGCATGTAGTCAGCCTTCTCCATGGGAAGATCCTCCTCCTTTGACAGTCACCATGTGTGGCCTATGCTTGGGGCATGGGGAATTATGCTTCTCTTCTTGACTACAGAAAAACTACATAATTTTTTGATCTCTTCTGCATGGGAAACTTGTTTCTTCATCTGTTTATTTATTTATTCAGTCAATCACTGATGTATATTTTATATTCTCATGGATATTCATTTATACTTAGGGTTCTAATCTAACACTAGGTTATGTATTCTTTTGTTCAGATTGTCCTAGACCTGGTCACTGGGGATCTTTTAGCTGGCTGCCCTGTCCACTGAAAGGCCCCATAATCTTATTTTCTGAGTGCTCCCTGGTCTCTGACACTTCAAGAAGCTGTGGACTCCTCTGTTTCTTGCCCCAGCCTTATAATTTACATTTTCCTGAGAAGCTCCCATTCCTTTCATTGGAGGATGTTGTTAGAAACCAGGATCCAGCACAACGTGCCCTCACTGCTCCTGGGGCACTGAAGCATTTGGGTCTTTACAGGGTATGCACATGTGTCTATATTATGCACACATGTACACATGCCACGTATACACAGTTATCTCTGCACATATGTGTTGTGTATACACAGGAATCTACATATACTGCTATACGTTACCACATATATCTGTATTATGTGCATGCATGCCCTGCCATGTTTACACATGTGCCTATCTGAGCTTCTACATGTGACCACATGTATCTATATTATACACACTTGGGCATGTGCTGTGTATGCATATGCATCTACATATACTGCTTCACGTAATTACATGTATCTATATTATACTCACATAGGCATGTATTGAGTACACATATGGATCTACACATACTGCTACACGTGACCACGTGTATCTATATTACACACACATCTGCATGTATGATGTTTGTGGGAGATGCAGAATCTCCTACCACTTGTTGAGTCAGACACTGCAGACCTCACCTGGCCATCTGTGTGTGGGTGGCTCAGATGCATGAGGAGGTCTGAGAACTGCAGTGAATGACACCTGGGAGCCTCTGCCCTCCAGCGGTTATAGAGGCTAGTGAGAGACAGGGAGTCAGCTCTCATAGGTAGGTCCTGTGATGGCAGAATCAACCTAAGTGCCCATTAATTCATGACTGTATTAAGAAAATGTGAGATAGGCTCGGCGCCTGTGGCTCAGTGGGCTAAGGCACCAGCCACGTGCACCTGAGCTGGCGGGTTCGAATCCAGCCCAGGCCCACCAAACAACAATGACAGCTGCAACCAAAAAATGACCAGGTGTTGCGGCGGGCGCCTGTAGTCCCAGCTACTTGGGAGGCGGAGGCAGGAGACTCGCTTGAGCCCAGGAATTGGAGGTTGCTGTGAGCTGTGATGCCATGGCACTCTCTCCAGAGTGAAAGCTTGAGGCTCTGTCTCAAAAAAAAAAAAAAAAAAGAAAATGTGAGACACACACACACACACACACACAAATGTAGTACTACTAAGGCATGGAAAGCGGAATGAAATAATGTCTTCAGAAGCCACTTGGATGGATTTGGAGACCATTATCCTAAGTAAAGTATCTCAGGAATGGACAAACACACACCACTTGTACTCTATAAAAATTAAGAGCTAATCAATAGGGACACATGGACACAGAAAAATATAAAGGTCATAGGAAATCAAGCAGAGGTAGAGGAACGAAAAGGGTAAAAACCTATCGTGTACAATGAACACCATTTTGGTGATGAACAAACTAATGGTTCTAACCTAAGCATTTAAAAAATATATTCATATAGGGTGGTGTCCGTGGCTTAAGGGAGTAGGGCACGAGGCCCATATACCAGAGGTGGTAGTTTCAAACCCAGCCCCAGCCAAAAACCACAAAAAAAAATTATATATATTCATATAACAAAAACATTTGTACCCATTAATAATCAAAATAGGGCAGTGCCTGTGGCTCAGTGGGCAGGGCGCTGGCCCCATATATGGAGGGTAGTGGGTTCAAACCCGCCCAGGCCAAACTGCAACAAAAAATAGCCAGGCCATAATACAAGAATACAGGGAAAAGGGAAAGAGAGGGGAGGGGAGGGGAGGGGGGAGGGTGGGTGGAGGGAGGGCAATTAGTGGGATCACACCTACGGTGCATCTTAGTAGGGTACTGATGAAACTTATTAAATGTAGAGTATCAATGTCTTTATATAGTGATTAAGAAAATGCTATGAAGGCTATCTCTCACAGTATGATCAAAATGTTTCTGATTGTAT
>CAUYRH010065053.1:0-27563 GCA_963574655.1 Perodicticus potto | reverse complement strand
AAAGAAAAGAAAAAGGAGAAAGGAGAGGGAGTGGGTAGAAGCAAGTATTGACAAAAAGAAGAGAGGCACAGAAAGAGGGGGGTGGGAGCAATATAGGTGTACAGTAGGGTACTTTGACCCCACCTTAAGAACCCCGAACCTCTGGGGATGCCAGATTGGGTGGTTAGGTCAGCAGCTCTTTGCCAGCCTGTTTGGACACAGTACCCCACCTCCACCAAGTAGAGAGGAAAGACAAAAATGCAATAAATCAAACCAAAACAAGGAAAACGAAAACTTTATGGGATAAAACTGGGGAAAAAACAGTTAATTAGGGTAGAAACACTAGCAAAAATGACATTCTGATTGTTGAAAAAGGCAACAATGGAAAATTATATTTAAAGTAGAAAAATGAAAAAAGAAAAGAAAGAAAAAAGAAAAGAAAAATCTTTAAGGAAGATGTTGAAATTAAAAACAAACAACAATAACAAAAACAAACAAACAAACAAAAAATAACACAAAACAAAACAAAACCAAAAACAAAGCAGTATATATATCTTGCTGAATATTGTCTGGGCAAGAGGTGATCTTCTGGGGTGTGATAGGTTAATCACAATGTTGATACGGCTGTACAAAATGGAGACTGGAGGCCTCTAATGATTTCTCAAACCCCACAGTGTGGAGAGCCTAAATCCTTCTCAGCCTGCTTAGATGGCACTTTAAATTGGTAACTTGGGCTAAGCAAAAGCTTTCCCAGAAAAGCACTTGTCGTTGGGATCACGGGATCACTCCTTAAGTGGCTATCCACTTACCCAGTGTGTGAAAACCAGTCTCACCCTATGCCCTTGAGGGCTAAGGCTGCAAGGCATCTCAGTCCCCGCCTTTAGGCTGCTCAGTCACTAGATTACTCGCTCCCCACTGATGCTTGTTCTGCAACCCTGAGGGTGGAGTTTTCCAGGGCAGTTCTCCCACAATGGCTCCACAGAGCCCACAACCAAACACAGGTAGCTCCGTCTGGCTCGGTGGCTCAGTCTGGGGCCCTAGACAACACTCAAAGACCTCCACACTCTTGCCCAAGTTCTCCCAAGGTAGTTCAACTGGGTGCCAAGTCCAAAAAAACCCAAACAGCTCACAGGTAAGGCCTTTTCAGTTTGCAATCTCACTGCTATCTTGAACTGTTTGTAACATCTTACTAATCCCCTCATTTTATTAATGAGTAAAATAAAATCTTTGACATGCCCATTTTCTATTTATATGAGTCTGAAGATCGTCTTTTCATACATTTCATCACTACTCATGAGATGACTCTTTTCTCCTTTATGTAGCCTTGTCACCTTCTAGCAAGGAGCAAAGCCTAAAGCATGACTGTTAAATCACTGGCCGGTGAGGGACCTGGAGTCTCTGGCAGAAGGAAAGGATATCAGAAAAAGATAAATGTTACAAAATGAACATCTTCATTATGAGAAGTATGGAAATCCAATATCTTGGTTACTGGTTTGAGGTCATCACATATATATAGACTCCTTATATAAATTTTAAATGTGGGTAGGTGTGTTAGGTCAAACCACATAAAATTGCTATATTATAGGTTTAAGTGGTCAAATTTTAGCAAATCCATTTGGTTAAACCTAATATTATATGTATGCATATATTAATATACAATAAACAGATGTACATACATACATGGATACACACAACACACATTTATACAGAATACACCCCTAAATGATAAGAGAACTTTCTGTGCTAATTTATGTATAAATTGAGAACCATGTTTCTTAGTATATGTGTTTGGTTTTTTTTTAGCGCTCATTTCAAAAAGTTTTTGTAAACTATCAAGGAAGGGTAGAGGCAATGCAGTGTTATGAGAAACCTATTAGGCCAGAAATTAAGAGACCCGTAGTTTAACTCTTGCTATAAAATGTACTAATTCCACTAGTAGACATCACATTAGTAATTTTTTTTATTATTCTGGAGGATTTTGCAGTGTCTTATCTGTTTTGTTTTTCCCGAGGATCCAGAATGAATAGGAGACTGGGTTGAGCTGAAGCTTGACATTCTGTGTTACTTCTGTTTGGTTTGTCTCAAATTTTGCAAAAACAAAAAATTTCCTGATGTGAACTTCTTTTCTCATGGGCCTCTTTCTTCCAAAAAAAAAGAGAGCAATAAAACAAAATGCAGCTGAGATTTCATTCATCAGGGGCCCAGTGATTCAGAGTTTGGCTCTCCCACATTTTATAGAACACTTCCTCCTGCCACCAAAACCTACACCCTCCCATGACCATGTTGGTGAAGGACCCAACCACGACAGCAATGCCTCATGCACACAGAGGAGGGTCACACTGGACCTACTCACGGTACCATCCATGCTCTGGGGTTCCCAGTAGTGGCAAAGGCTTGTGTTGAGGCATCTTTATGTTCTCACCTTCTCCTCTGCAAAGCATGTGACCTTTAGCACAACAGCCCTTAGAAAATGATCAGCCCATTAACTTTGTCTGGACAGAAGGGAAACAGAAGGCATAATTACCTTTTGGCAGGGTATGTCGTTGGTGTAGTTTACTACTCTATACAAAAGAATTGAATTTTCTCCAATCATTAGGAGTAAGTAAAAAATTGCTCCTTAAGGGAGTGACTGCTGGGGGGACCCAGAGGCATATAGGAGATACACATACATATAAGGGCCAGGATGAAGGAGAGACAAAAAAGAAAGGGTACACACATTTTTATGTAATTATTGAGATATAGTTCATATACCCTAAAATCACCCTTTTAAAGTATGAAATTCAAGAATTTTTAATACACTCAAAGAGTTAGGTTAACGCTGCTATGTAATTAAGAATATTTTTAGGCTGCCATAGGGTAGTGCTTAGTGCCCCAGCCCCCCATGCCAGGAGCGGCAAGTTTGAGCCTCACCTCGGCCTGATAAATAAACAAACAAACAAACAAAGAATATTTGTATCACCTTTCAAGATAAATGCAATCTCCTACCCATTATCAGTCTTTTCGTATCTTCCCCTCCTCCCGGGCCCTGGCAACCTGTGATTTAGTTTCTGTCTCTATAGATTTCTCTGTTCTGGACATTTCACATACCTTACACTCTATTTGGACTTTTGTATCTGGCTTCTTTCAGTTAGTAACTTCAAAGTTTTTAATGTTTATCCATGTGGTAGCATGTATCAGCATTTCATTTCTCCTTCTAGTGTATGGACACACCACATTGTGTTTGTCTGCTCATTAGCTGTTGGACGTTTGGGTTGTTTCTATGCTTTGGCTACTATGAAAAATGCTGCCACTGTGGACGTTCACATTCAAGTTTTGTGTAAAGACATGTTTTCATTTCTCTAGGGTATGCACCTCAGAGGAGAGTTTCCAGGTCATATGAGAATTCTGTTTAATATTATGAGGAACTGACAAACTTTTCTAAAGAGGCTGCACCGTTTTAAAATCCCATAGTAAACTAAGATTGTTCTAATCTTTCTACAGTCTTACCAATGCTTTTATTTGTCTTCTTAGTTATAACCATACTAGTGGGTATAAAGTAGTATCTCATTGTGGTTTTGATTTTCATTTTCCTAATTGCCAATGATTTTATGCATCTTTTCATGTGTTCATTGTTGTTTATACATCTTCAGAAAAATATCCATTTACATATTGGCCCATTAGAAAAAATTGAACTATATTTCTCTTGAGTTATAAATGTTCTACATCAAGTGTTCACTTGATGTATTAGTGTAAGTAAACTTCCCAGCCAGCACCACAGGGAAGGAAAGGTGTTGCAAGGATGTTGCTGGCAGCTGGTGCAGCAAAGCCCAGGTGTGACAAGGCCTTAGGGGGCAGTTGAGACTGAACAGTGTGCTCCTCCACATGCTGGGTCTAGAACTGGGTTCATGAAGGTGAGATCTGGACTGTCACACAAGATACTGCAGTTAGAATGGCCCCATGCTGGTTTAATGTTCTGTCTTCACCATCCTGACATTCTTAATAATTTTTGAGCCAAGGATCCTTCATTTCCATCTTGCATGAGGCCCTGAAAATTATGCAGCTGGTCCTGGGCAGGCCTGCCTTTGGGGGAGAAGTGACCTGTTTGGACTCTAGTTCTGTTCTTGTACTGGTCTTTACGGGGCCCATTCTGATAGCATGACTCCCCATCCTTTGCCAACTCCACTCCTAACACAAACACTAGACTCACACAGCCCTTTGTTTTCCTCCTGCTCTCCTTCTAAGCCCCAGTACCAATAGGCTCCCAAGGGGTTCTGTGCCCTACCATGTAATCCAGGCTTCCAGCAGGAGCAGAGAGATAAGAGTTCCTTATCACTTCTGGGGCCTTCAAAGCCCTACCTACTTTGCATGTCTGCTATGAGGTGTCATCTGTCAGCCTGGTGAGGGCTATAGGTGTTAAAGTAACAGCGACCACTATCTGAGGGCTGCTGTGAGGGCCCTTGGATAAGTGCTGACCTCTGACCTTTAGGTAGCTCTTTGGCCAGTGACCTTTCCTGTTGGTAAAGGTAATCAGGAAGCCTACAGGTTTCTCAGAAACATATTTTGAGCATGTGTCTAAACACAGTTCACATATATAACATCCAATCACTGAAATAACAGTGTTCTTAGCATCATATATATAGCACTCTAAGTACTATCTTTAAGAAACTGCATTTACTCATATTTCAGGAATAATATTGTGATAAACATTTCCATTCACAGAACATACATTCTCAACAGCATAATGTAACAGTAACATTCTCAGGCATAATGGAGTCTACAAAAACATCACTTCTACTGTGACATTCTGTTGTTGAAATAAGATGGTTCACCACGTTATTTATAGATTATAAGAACTATCTCTTTCTTTTTTCAGATAGAGTCGCACTCTGTTGCCCAGGCTAGAATGTCATGCCTTCAGCCTAGATCAGAGCAACCTCACAGAGGCTTGATATGAAACCAGGTGGTGTCTCCCATGGGCTGGGGTTAAGTTATGGACTAGATGCAAACTGCCAGGACTGACTGAACAGCCCAATATTTTGCCACAGTTGGGACAGGGGAGGGGACCCTGCTGGGACTGGGGCATGAAAGGGAAGTAAGCTCATTTATTCTAGAGTCATGTTTAAGTCCAATTTTTCTTTGTTTAGTTTTTGCTTGGAGGATCTGTCCATTTCTGTCCATGGGGTGTTGAAGTTCCTGGCTATTACAGTGTTGTTGTTTATCATATTGTTCAGACCAAGCAGAGCTTGCTTTATAAAACTGGGAGTGTTTAAGTTGGGTGCATAAATATTTAAGCTTGAATAATACTTGTTGAATTATTCCCTTCCTTAGTATATAGTGTCCTTCTTTGTCTGTCTTTGCTTTGTTGCTTTGAAGTCAATTGTACTTGCAATAAGACTCCAAACTTCTGCTTTTGTTTAGTTTCTATTTGTATGAAATATGGTTTTCCAGCCCTTCATCCTGAGTGTTGATTTATCCTTGGGGGTTAGATGTATTTCCTGAAGACAACATATATTTGGCTTGTATTTTTTATCCAGTCAGGCGGTCTGCATTTCTTCAGTGGGAAATTCAAGCTGTTCACATTTATTGAGAGAATTGATAAGTAGGATAGATTTCTGGTCATCTTGTAGTGTGGGGCCTTGTTTTATCACTTTGGCCATTGTTGTAGCCATTCTTTGTCCTTTTTTTTAAGTGTCTTTGCTTTCCTAGAGGTCCATTTGTTGGTCTGTGTATAGGATTGGTCTGTGTACTTCCTGAAGAGCAAGTCATATAGTGGCAATTTCCCTAATGTTTTCTTATCAGTAAATGATGTGATTTCTCCATTGAATATAAAAGGTTTGTGAGATACAGAATCCTAGGTTGGTAGTTGTTTTGTTTGAGAAGATGGAAGGTAGGAACCTACTCTCTTCTGACTAGTAAAGTTTCTGCTAAGAAATCAGCTGTTAATCTCATGGATTTGCTCTTATAAGCCAGCTGCCATTCATGTCTGGCTGCATGCAGAATTTTCTTTTTCATTCTAACTTTGGCCAGGATGTATATCATCCTGGGGGTTGATATACATCTAGTAGTTAGAGGGGTGTGTCTGAATCTCCTGTGATGCTTGGGAAATTTTCAGCCATAATATCATCAACTAGAGCTTTCATGCTTTGGGAACTCTCTTCTCCTTCAGGGATACCTATAATTCATATGTTTGTACACTTCATGTAGTCCCATGAGAGACTAAGGGATTACTCTGCTTTTACTCTCTTCTGTCTCTTTAAATGACAGGAGTAACTTAAGAGCTTTATCTTCAAGCTTGACATTCTTCTTCATGGCTTAAAATTGTTGAAATTTTCTATTTGGTAACTTTCTAGTTAATTTTTTGGACTTATTTTTGATGACTTTCCACATTCTTTTAATTCCCTTCATCACATTTGCCATCTATAATCTGAATTCTATTTCTGTCATTTCTATAATTTCTTTATAATTGGAGTCTTCTGTAGTACCTCCATTGTGATCCCTTGGGAGAGTTGATCTGTTCTGGTTCTTCATTTTTCCAGAATTTTGTGGGGGCTTTTTTCTTCGTTTTTCCTCATGTATGGTTTCTTTTTCTTTATTTCTTCCTCTAACTTTTTTTCTCTTTTCCTCCTTTTCTTTGTTCTTTTTTAACTTTTTGCCATGGAGTTAAAATGACCCTATGGTATAGAAAAGAAAAAGAGAGAGAAGGTAAAAAAAAGGAAGAATAAAACATAATAATATTAATAGTAATGAGATAAAAATTTTTAAAGGAAAAAGTTATACTATGTTTAACATAATCCTCTTTGGTGCCCTGGAAGAGATAATTAAAGGAAAAAAAGAAAAAAATTTTTAATTTTTTAATTTTTTTTTTTGAGACAGAGCCTCAAGCTGTCACCCTGGATAGAGTGCCGTGGCATCACAGCTCACAGCAACCTCCAATTCCTGGGCTCAAGCGAGTCTCTTGCCTCTGCCTCCCAAGTAGCTGGGACTATAGGCGCCCGCCACAACGCCCGGCCATTTTTTGGTTGCAGCCACTATTGTTGTTTGGCAGGCCCGGGCTGGATTCGAACCCGCCAGCTTAGGTGTACATGGCTGGCGCCTTAGCCCGTTGAGCCACAGGCACCGAGCCTACATTTTCATTTTTAATCAACTTTATTAAGGAATGTTTATATGAAAGAAATCACATGTAAGCCTACATAGTTTGATGATTCTTTGCAAATATGTATAATTGTGTAACCACTACAATTACAGTATGAAACAGTTCCTTCACCCTAAAAAAGCTCCCTTGTGCTCTTTGTGGTCAATTATTTCCACACCCTCCACCCCACTGTTACTTCCAGGTAAGACAGAGCTGATCCCAGTCACCGCTGTTCTGCCTTTTCCAGAATATCATACTATCAGACTCATTCGGTGTGTCTGGCTGCTTTCATTTAGCTTAATGCTGTTGAGATTCATCTATGTTGTCACATGTATTAATAATTTATTCCTTTTAGTTGCCAAGTTGCTTAACAGCAAGGAATAATTCTGAGATGTGCATCAGTAGGAAATTTAATCATGTGAACATTATCAAATTTATTGACAAGAACCTGGATGGTAGAGCCTACTACTACACGCCCAGAGAAGATGGTACAGCCTATTGCTGCTAGGCGACACATTGGACAATGTGTTACTGTACTCAACACATAGGCAACTGAACACACTGCTAAGTATTTGTGTATCTAAATAGTAAAAATGCCATATAAAAGGTAAGAATATGGCACAACTGTACAGGGCACTTACTAGGAATGGAGCTGGAAGCTCTGGCAGTTGCTTTGAGTCAGCAAGGGATGTTTAGGCCTCGGGCATCACTGTAGATTACTGTAGTGTTTATCCTCACTGTGTGCTTGGGCTACACTAAAAGTATGTTTTTTCAATAGTAAATTAACCTTAGCTTACTGTAACTTTTTAACTTTATAAACTTGAAAATGTTTTAAACTTTTGACTTGAGATAATACTTAGCTTAAAACATAAACACAACTTACAGTGTGCTCAAATACTTTTTATTTGCATTCTTATCCCACAAGCTTTTTTCTATTAACTTTTTTTTTTTTAACTTTTTAAACTTCTTTGTTAAAAACTAAGACACAAACACACACATTGGCCTAGGCCTACACAGGGTAGGATCTTCAATATCACAGTCTTCTACTTCTACATCTTGTGCCTCTGGAAGGTCTTCAGGGGCAAAAACATGCATCGGGCTGTCGTCTCCTGTGATAACTGTGCCTTCTTCTGGATCCCTCCTGAAGAGGCTGCCTGAGGCTGTTTTACAGTTTTCTTCCTTTTTTTTTTTTTTTTGAGACAGAGTCTGACTGTGTCAGCCTGGGTAGAGTGCTGCGGCATCACAGCTCACAGCAACCTCAAAGTCTTGGGCTCAAGAGATTCTCTTGCCTCAGCCTCCCAAGTAGCTGGGACTACAGGCACCCGCCACAGTGCCCTGCTATTTTTTGTTGCAGCTGTCAATGTTGTCTAGCTGGCCGGAGCTGGGTTTGAACCTGCCACACTTGGTGTATGTGGCTGGTCCTGTAACCACTGTGCTACCGGTGCTGAGCCCCTGGCTATTTTTAAAGACGAGGTCTCACTCTGGCTCAGGCTGGTCTTGAACTTGTGAGCTCAGGCAATCCACCCGCCTTGTCCTCCCAGAGTGCTAAGATTACAGGTGTGAGCCACCACACCCGGCCCTTCTTTCTCTCTTTGTTTCATTCCTCCCTCTTTCCTTCCTTCCTCCCTCCCTCCCTCCCTCTCTCTCTTCCTTCCTTCCTTCCTTTCATTTTTGAAGACAGAGCCTCACTTTGTTGCCCCAGTAGAGTGCCACAGGATCATAGCTCACAGCAACTTCAAACTCTTGGGCTCATGTGATTCCTTTTTCTTTTTCTTGGGAAAGAGTCTCATTATGTCACCCTTGGTAGCATGCCATGGCATCACAGCTCACAGCAACCTCAAACTCTTGGGCTTAAGCAATTCTCTTGCCTCAGCCTCCCAAGTAGCTGGGACTACAGGTGCCCGCCACAATGCCCAGCTATTTTGTTGTTGTCATTGTTGTTATTTGGCGGGCCCTGGGCTGGATTTGAACCCGCCAGCTCTGGTGTATGTGGCTGGTGCCCTAGATGCTGAGCTATAGGCACACAGCCACTCATGTGATTCTCTTGCCTCAGCCTCCAGAGTAGCTGGGAGTACAGGTGCCTGCCACAACGCCCCGCTATTTTTAGAGATGGGGTCTCACTCTTACTCAGGCTGGTCTCAAAAACTTCAATCCACCTGGTCTCTGCCTCCCGCAGTGTTGGGATTACAGGCATGAGCCACATGCTCAGCTTACAGTTTACCTTTTTTTTAATAAGTAGAAGGAGTACATAACTCTAAAGTAATGATTAAAAAGCATAGTATAGTAAATAATAGGTGACATGAATTCTTCAGCTGCATTATAATATCATGGGACTACCGCTATATCTGCCATCCATTGTTGAAAGTCCTTATGAGGCAAATGACTATTTCATTATATGGATATACTCAAATTTGTTTATCCATTCACAAGCTGGTGGAAATTTAGACTGTAGTTTGTGGTTATTACAAATAACACTATTATGAACATTTGCATGCAAGTCATTGTGTGAACATATGTCTTATTTTCGGCGTACAAATACCTAGGAGTTATGGTATCTGTGTGTTTAACTTTATAAGAAATTGAACTGTTTTCCAAAGTGGTTGTCTCATTTTTGCATTTGTTCTTTTATTTTTTTGCAACAGAGTCTCACTCTGTCACCCTGGGTAGAGTTCCAGGGCATCATCATAGCTCACAGCAACCTCATACTCCTGGGTTTAAGTGATCCTCTTGCCTCTGTTTTTCTATTTTTGAAATATGAGACAAAGTCTTATTCTTGCTCAGGTTGGTCTTGAACTCCTGAGCTCAAGTAATCCACCCACTTCAGCCTCCCCGAGAGCTAGGATTACAGGTGTGAGCCACCGCACCCAGCTTGCAGTTCTTTTTGTAAAAACAAGTTTGTGGCAACTTTTTCATCCAGAACTTTAAAATTATAACATAACCAGACACAGCAAGGCTTTTCTTTATGGTTAGTGCTTTGGGGGATTTATGAAAGCCTCCACTTGATTCTTCATGTTGTCATTCTCCTATATGTATTTTCTCCTGAGATTTCTTTTTTTTGTTTAAAAAATATCATTTAGGATATTCCCACATAGCAATTCATCAATAATGTACACTTAACTTACTGTGTCACACAATACAGCATTTATGATCATTTCAGATTAACATGACATGAGATAGAAAATAAGAACTCAAAGTACTCAATTAAGAAAATCACTCTCAAAAGTCTAACACTGTGATTAAATAAATGAGGTGAAAGATATGTTAATTAGTAGAATGTAAACACTCTAATTTGTACAAATAATCAACACATTGAGGCTTGGCTCCTGTGGCTCAACGGGCTAAGGCGCCAGCCACGTACACCTGAGGTGGCAGGTTCGAATCCACCCTGGGCCCGCCAAACAACAATGACGGCTGCAACCAAAAAAATGGCCGGGCGTTGTGGCAGGCGCCTGTAGTCCCAGCTTCTTGGGAGGCAAGAGACTCGCTTGAGCCCAGGAATCAGAGGTTGCTGTGAGCTGTGATGCCACGGTACTCTATCCAGGGTGACAGCTTGAGGCTCTGTCTCAAAAAAAAAAAAAAAATCAACACATTGAATCCCACAAAGGCATAAATGTATTCATGATCTATGTATATATGACTTAATTAAAAAAAAAAAGAAAGAAAGAAAAAGAAAATCACTTCTCAGGCCAGGCATGGTGGCCATGCCTATAATCCTAGCACTCTGGGGGGCCGAGGCAGAAGGATCCTTTGGGCTCAGGAGTTTGAGACTAGCCTGAGAAAAAGTGAGACCTCATCTCTACTGAAAAAAATTAAGCAGGCATTGTGGTGGGAGCTGCTTGGAGGCTGAGGCAGGAGGATTGCTTAAATCTAGGAGTTTGAGGTTGCTGTGAACCAGGCTGAGGCCATGGCACTCTAGCCTGGGCAACAGAGTGAGACTCTGTCTCAAAAAAAAAAAATCACATCTCTTGTAACTGAAGTTTTATGAACAATGCTTCTTTTCTCAACTCAGTTTAGAATGGAGTCTAACATGCACAGATCAGCAAACCCATTCTGGAAAGCACCAACTAGTAAATAATTTGAGCCTTTGCAGGCCATATGATCTATCACAACTACTTAACTTTATTGGTATAATGCAAAAGCAGTGACCAACAATTTGTAAAGGAACAGATGTGACTCTGTTCCAATAAAAATTTATTTATGGACACTAAAATTTGTATTTTATATAATTTTTATGTGTCATAAAATAGTAGTCTTCTTTTGATTTTTTTCCCCAACCAACCACTAAAAAATATAAAAAACATATTTAACTTTTATCCCACATAAAAACAGGTAAAGGAACTGGCTTTGGAGGTAACTAGCTTGCCAAACCATGATTTAGAATATAATCTTCCAGATAGCTCTGCAAGGACACTGGGTAACATTATCCTCCCTGTTTTGGATAGTCGAGCATTAGAACCTGGAGTCTTTTTTTTTTGAGACAGAGCCTCAAGCTGTCGCCCTCGGTAGAGGGCCATGGCATCACAGCTCACAGCAACCTCCAACTCCTGGGCTTAAGTGATTCTCTTGCCTCAGCCTCCCAAGTAGCTGGGACCGCAGGTTCCCGGCATAACACCCAGCTGGTTTTTGGTAGTAGTTGTCATTGTTGTTTGGCAGGCCTAGGCTGGATTCAAACCCTCCAGCTCAAAGGTATATGTGGCTGGTGCCTTAGCCTCTTGAGCTACAAGCACAGAGCCCAGAACCTGGTCTTGAGAATTCATCCAGTTTAATTTCCTTCTCCTCCGCCTTTCCTTCATTTACAGAAGAGGAGGTGCAGAGAAGGAAAATGATTGGCTTCAGGTCCTTGAGCTTGTGAGTGAACATCCCTGGCTGGAGCTCAGGTCTCTCTCAGGTCTCACCTACCTTCCTTTACTCAATTTCCCAAAACTAGATGTCAAATCCATATCCACAGCCACAAAATCCTTCTTTCACATTCTCATCAGCAGCTCATCTTTTTTTAACCCTAAAATAATTTATTTTAATAAATACCTCAAAATTAAATCTTGATATTTAATTTGTATCATTCAAACCTATACAGTGGAATGAATAGTGGCAATTACACTGTAAATTCAAGAGACACTTTGATTAGTGAGGGGACATGATGATATGAGAAAATTATACATGGAATGAATGTTGGTTAAATACTATTAAGGCAGCAAAATTCCAAAATGCCTATGGAAGAGCTCCAAAAGAAATTTATCCCAGAATTTCCAGGACAAAAAGAATAAGTTATAAGTAGCAGAGGAATTGCTCCTGCAAGATTAAGCTGAGTGGTGGGGCTCAGTGGCTCACGCCTGTAATCCTTGTACTCTGGGAGGCTGAGGCAGGTGGATTACTTGAGCTCAAGAGTTTGAGACCATCCTGAGCAAGAGTAAGACCCTGAGGACAGCGCCTGTGGCTCAGTGGGTAAGGTGCTGGCCCCCTATACTGAGGGTGGCAGGTTCAAACCTGGCCCTGGGCAAAATGCAACAAAAAAATAGCTGGGTGTTGTGGCGGGCACCTGTAGTCCCAGCTACTCAGGAGGCTAAGGCAAGAGAATCGCCTAAGCCCAGGAGTTGGAGGTTACTATGAGCTGTGTGACACCATGGCACTCTACTGAGGGCGATAAAGTGAGACTCTGTCTCTACCAAAAAAAAAATGAGTAAGACCCTGTTTCTAAAAATAGCTGAGTGTTGTGGAAGGCACACGTAGTCCCAACTACTGAGGAGACTAAGGTAAGGGGATCACTTGAGCTCAAGAGTTTGAGATTGCTATGAGCTATTGTGCCATGGCACTCTACTGAGGGTGACCAGGATGAGACTCTGTCTAAAAAATAAAAAATAAATAAATAAATAAAAATAGCCAGGTGTTGTGGTAGGTACCTATAGTACCAGCTACTTGGGGGACTAAGGCAAGAGGATTGTTTGTGCCCAAGACTTTGCAGTTGCAGTGAGCTATGATGCCACAGCATTCTACCCAGAGTGACAAAGTGAGACTCTGTCTCAAAAAAAAAAAGATCAATCTGAACTCAGTACGGATGACCAGGATGAGGGGGCTTTGGGTCAGAGGTCTATGCCCTCACTGTAGGGACTCTTGGGTGGTGACATGTTGTATTAGCCTGGAATCCAAGCTCCACGAGCACAGGGTCCTTTTCTCTCTTATCACCAACCACTGTGTACCCCTGTAGACCAGAGTCTGGGACACACCGGAGCTCAGGAAAAAATGGTTGCATGACCAAAATCAGTCTGCAAGGGGTGATTCCTGGGAGGGGACCTCTGAATTTTTAATGTACCTATTCACCATCTTTGGAGCCCCTTTTAACGAAAGCTTCAAGGATTTCTTCCATCAGGAGCTCAGTCAGAAGGTGGTCACCTCCACCTACTGGATGACTATCTTCTTGTCTGCCCTTAGGGTGTCACTTGGGTTTGGAGTTAGTATACATTCTAGCTGTAACAAATGCATTGAACGTATTTCCTGCTAATCCGTTAAACGATTGCAAATGACAGCCAATGTTTATAAATGAGTCAGAAGTGTTTAAAATGCAGACATTTATAAGAAGTCCTAGGAATAAGAAATTCCCAGAATAATTTATTACTTACACATTTTAATTTTCTTTGGAAGTTCTAATTCTTAGCAAACATTAATCAAGTCATCCCTCTATCTTTTAGGTTATTTTCCCAATTTTACAGATAGTGATTCAGCAGAAGTTAAATGAGTTGTTTCTAGGATCACCTGGGGAAACTAAATTTAAATAATCCACCATTTCAGTTTGCTCCCCTTCCATTTGTTAGATTGAAATTGAGGGAGGTTTGATGAGGATTTCAACTGGCTTCCTTGGTGATTTACTGTATATTTGCTGCTCGCTGCTGCTCCCGTTGATATGAGGGAGGAAGGGCAGATCTCAAGACCAATATTTCTCAAAGTTAGATCCTATAATCAATCACCTAGGAAGTTATTATAAATTTAAATTATGGGGCCCCACCCCACAGTGCTGAATTAGAAACTCTAGGGTTAGAACTCATCAATCTGTGCTTTAAACAACTTCCAGGTGATTCTTCTGCAACCTGAAATTACTTTTCTGTGTTAGGTACTGATGTCCTGGCCTCCTAGCCATCATGAAAATGATAAAGCCTCTCCACACTGCTTTGTCCTCAGGCCTCACATGTTGTACGTACTGCTATACCATATACAAAGTGCTTTCACAGTCATTCGTTCTAGCAGATGTATGTGAAGTGAGCCAGGGAGGGACTACATACCCACTTTACAGATGAGCACACTGAGAAAGGAAAGGCTCAAGAAAGGTCCAATAACTTTCCCGGGTTACTCATCTTCAAGTGGCAGATCTGGGTTCAAATCCAAGTCTTCTGTCTTTATGTCCCTGGGTAGGGCTGCTGCAATTACTCTATTGCAGGGCTCCGACATTCGGAGCCACATAATTCTTTGCTGTGGGGCTGTCCTGTGGATTGTAGGGTGCTGGACAACACTACTGACATCTACCCACTGGATACCACTAGTACCCCACCCTAGTTTTGACAACCACACATGTCTCCAAACATTGCCAAATGTCCCCTCCCTGGAGGACAAAAATCACCCCTGGTTGAGAACCACTGTCCTATAGCTATCACATAAATGGGAAGAAATTTCTTGATTCCTGTTGTGAAAATTTTGCACTTTTTAGAGGACATTTCAGAACAAATAACTTCTTTTTGCCATCTAGCCCATCTGGAAAGTGAGGGAACTAACCTAAATGTTGGTCTTCACAATGCCTTTGCCAGCTCCTAAGAAAATTAACAATTATTTTATAATATATCATCTGGTATCCGGGATATTCAAGTTTCCCCAGTTGTCCCAAGAATATCTTTCATGGCTGTTTTTTCTCCAAGCTAAGATTCAATTTAGATTCTCAATTTCATTTGGTTTCTATGCCTATTTAATCTCTATTAATGCCGAACAGGCAAATTACATCCCATGGGCCAAATCTGGTCTACCACCTATTTTTGTAAATATATTTTTTGTTGACGCTCAGCCATACTCTTTCATTTACAATGTCTGTGGTTGTTTTCATGCTATAATGATGAGATGAGTAGTTGCAACAGAGACAACTATCATACGACCCACAAAGCCTAAAATACTTACTACCTGGTCCTTCACTGAAGAAGGTTTTTTTTTTTTTTTTGAGACAAAGTCTTACTTTATTGCCCTCAGTAGAGTGCCGTGGATCACAGCTCACAGCAACCTCAAACTCCTGGGCTTAAGTGATTCTCTTGCCTGCCAAGTAGTAAGGACTACAGGCACCCACTACACCACCTGGATTTTTGTTGTTGTGGTGGTTATTGTTGCAGTTATTGTTTTTTAGCTGGCCCAGGCTGGGTTCGAACCCACCAGCCTTGGTGCATGTGGCCAGAGCCATAACCACTGTGCTACAGGCACCAAGCCTTCACTGAAGAAGTTTGACAACTTGTGACCTAGAATTCCCCTCCCACTTTTATATTTTTATTTATTTTTTATTATTTCAGGTTAATTGAGAGTGCAAAGAATTAGGTCACAATGTTTGTATTTGTTAGGTATAGTCCCGCTTATAATTGTGTCCCGCCCCCAAAAGGTGTGCCATACACCCTAACGTTGTGCCCATTAAGTGGGAACATACCCATTCCACTTTTATTTTTAATATGATGTTAACTGTTCAAAGAGTCCAGGACAATTGCTTATAGAAAATCTCTTATTTTATATTTGTCTTATCATTTACATTTATTTATTTAAACTTTTAATTGAAGTTTCATATACTGTATACATATATTTTAAAGTAGGAAGCATTTATGAAATTATCAAAGCTCTACAGGTGTCATTAAACAACTTTTACCTGTCAGAAACAATAAGTGAAATTGAAAGGCAAAGGATAAAGTGGAAAAAATAATTACAATACTGAAATATTGTCTCTTCCCACAGTTTATTTTTCAGGAAGGAAAGAAAAAGAATGTCATGTCTAACCTACAGCAGCTGGTCTTGGTTGCAAATGATAGTAAAATCCTTACTTTTTAAGGATCAAGTTTCCATACCATTTAAATAGAGGAAACTGGTAGGAAAACCAGGGGCATCTTTCTTTGGGAAATCACAACGTATGATTTCAAATATGTGCACCAGAGTGTACAGTTCAAATATAAACATAAAAGTGTCCTTTCTGAGTGCAGAAAGGCTAAATAAGTGTCCACAGAATAAATGAATGAATGAATACTATTCCTTCACTTAACTGAACAGAGCAGGTTGTCACTGAAATACTGACACTCATTTATTAGGTTAATATTTTTTGTAAGTATGACAAACGTATATACTACTGAAGGCTTGGGTCTGTTATTGTTCTGTCAGGGGCTCACGCACATTCATTGAAATAGGAGTCAGTGGGCTTGGAACAGGATCTTAAGGCCAGGGCTACAATGGTTTTATGCATATGGTTGTACCGTAAGCTAGAAAAGTATTCAGCCTCTCCTAGTGAACCTGGGTCAGACTCAAATGAACAATAGCTTTTCCCGCTATTCTGGGACATGTTATGTCTATCCTACTAGTCACCTAAGACAATATAAGTGAAACATAGAAAATAATGAAAGGAAGCACTGCTAAGTTGTTCTATTGGTTGTATAACATGGCTAAGGCGGCCTATAGTACAATCCCTCTGCATTTCTCTAAAATGTCCTTTAATCTATAAAAAAAAAATTCAACCTCTCTAAACCACAATGTAATATCTATGTTACAATATTCTTTTGGGGAAAAAAAGTTAATAGTTATCCACTCCAGCACAGCTCACATAAATGGCACTGAAGAGTAAGCTTCAAAAATAAGGCTAAAATTTAAAGGATTCCTGGTTGGTTCTTGAGCAGTGGATCCTTCTCCTGGTTTCCGGGGAAGAGCACCACCTTGGCATGGTTGAGGAAGACATTCAGGCCTTTGTTTTTGATCACATTCTCAGGACTATTTTCTATTGGCTTGTATTTCTTGTGTTTTCTGAAAACAATGTGTTGGATCGTTACTGTTAAAAAATCTTCAGCTGAATTATATTACTTTCTACAATCTTTTTTGCCAGGTGCAAAAGGGTTACTTCCGTTTAACCTAGTCTGTGGTTCATAAGACACTGGTGTCTTATGAAAATATATTTCTTTTTTTATGCAATAAATGCACTTGCTTACTATAATTTGCAATTGTATGTTAAACATTAGGTTGACACAATTCTGTGAAGCTGCTGACATCTGGTACCATTTTTAGGATTAAAAATATAAACCACAGCAAAATTAACAGGCCAGTTTAGTATTTGTCATTCAATGAAATATTTTCCTCCCCTACACAAAATGTTCAAAAGCAAAGAAAGGGAAAATGGCCCATTTTCACAGAAATACACTTACATTTTACAGTACACTGATAGCAATGCAAAGTATTAGAACCAGAAACTTACTTGTACACCAAGAGGGCAACCACAGAGACAAATACCGCCAAGCAGCCAATGGAGATCAGATTACCATTTGCCATCTTTAGAGGGGTGGCTGGATCTTAAAACAGAAGCAAGGCCATATTAGTTACGTCTTCCACCCAGAGGACATGCCACTTATAATGCCATTAACTGTCACAGAAGATGTACAGCTCCCTCTGGGCTTTCAGTAATCTTTTCCTTTAAATGATACACATAGTCTTTGGAAGATACACATATCGTCCACCTACATGATGAGTCAGCATGTCTGGAACGCTGTGTTGAGGGCTCAGAGAGAGATGTTACGTCCTGGAGACACCTGCTCAAGTCTCCTGTGACCCAGGAGCGCCACCGTGGGGAAGGGCTCCCGCAACCGGCCTACCACTCTCACCTTTACCTGCCTTCCAGCTGCGCTACAAATTCTAGGAGTTGCTCACTCGCCCCACCCTCTGAAGCCCTCACCCCCTGCAAGGGTGCCCCTTCTCTGGGTCCTGAGTCTGCCCCTTCGCAGCGCCCGCCAGACTTCCCTGACGGCAATGGATCCAGCCTTCACTGTCACCACTCTGCTCCCCTATGTCACAAGGTGGTGCAATCATTTCTTTACACATATTTCACCCCCTAGACTGTGAGAGCCCTTAAATGCCAGTGTTGTGTCTTCTCTCTACTCCCAGAACCCATCAAATCCTCTAGTTCTGTCTCTGCCACCAAAGCGTGCCCAGAGTGGATTTTCTATTCCTCCATCTCCTTGCACACAGACTAAAACTCACACAAATAAATGGACTGCTCATTCTTGTAATTCAGGTCCCAGCTCAGAGGCCCTTTACCAAGTGGGTGGCACTGGGTCATTGGGTCTTTTCCTGACCTCCCAATCTGAGAGCTAACTCTGTCTCTGCCTCCCTCCTCCCTGCTCACCCCTCCTCTTCCCCAGACCTTGTTTTAGTTTCTTCACATGGTCATTGCATGTATTTGATTACTGTCTGTGTTACGATAAATAAGCAGGAAGCTGCTGGCCTGAGGCTATCTCATATTTTGAGTACCTACCCAACAAATAGAAGGCTTATTTATTTATTTATCCATAGAGCCTCACTCTTTCACCCTGGGTTGAGTGCTGTGGCATCCTCATAGCTCACAGCAACCTCAAACTCTTGGGTTCAGCCACTTGCCTCAGCCTCCCAAGTAGCTGGGACTACAGGTGCTCGTCACAACACTTGGCTAATTTTTTTTCTATTTTTAGTAGAGACAGGGTCTCACTCTTGCTCAGGCTGGTCTTGAATTCCTGAGCTCAAGCATTCCACCTGCCTCAGCCTCCCAGAGGACTAGGATTACAGGTGGGACCCACTGAGCCCCCAGGCCCACAGCCTGATTTTAAAATGTAGGTAAACTGAAGCCCAACTGAGTACAGTCCTCCCTCAGTATATGCGGGGATTATTTCCAAGGCCCTGTGTATCAGAGGTCCACTCATACTCTAGTCCTGCAGTTGGCCTGTGGAAGGCAGGTTTGGCATCCTCCAAAACTGTATTTTCTATTTGTGTTTGATCCAAGCATCAGTGGACTCTCAAGTTCAAACCCATGTTGCTCAAGGGTCAACTGTATATTTTATAACAAACGTCCTAGTTTCAACCAGTCACAGGCAACCACCCAGTCACACCAGACCCCAGTAAAGCAAACATCTAGCTGTTACCAATCATATGATTTCTCTACTTTGCTTCCTGTTCAGGGAGAATCAGGAGTTTGAGACCAGCCTTAGCAAGAGTGAGACCCCATCTATACTAAAAAATAGAAAAATTAGCCAGGCTTGTGGCAGGCACCTGTAGTGCCAACTACTCAGGAGGCTGAGGCAAGAGGATTGCTTGAACCCAGGAGTTTGAGGTTGCTGTGAGCTTAGCTGATGCCAAAGCACTCTAGTCTGGGCAACAGAGTGAGACTCTGTCTCAAAAAAAAAAAAAAAAAAACCCAATAGAATTGTGTCTTAAGTCTACACCTGTGCAGAGCATGGAGTACATGCTCAATGAATACTTGTTGAAAGGACTGCAGGTGTTTTAGGAATGTTCATTGAACAATACATAAAAGTCATTTCAGGTAAAAAAAAAAAAGTCTATGGGTTTGCCTTTGAATAATTGTCTATTTCTGAAATTCTGATTTTTTTCTTTTGTGATAGGTCTCTCTCTGTTGCCCAGGGATCCTCTCACCACAGCCTCTTAAGTAGCTGGGACTATAGGCACATGCCACTGTGTCCAGTGTTCTGAGCTTTGTTTGGCTTTTGAAAATGACTCATATCACATCTCAAGTTATTGCTCACTGCAAGAAGAATGAAAGGAAAGCAAGTATCTAAACATCTAATTCACACAAGAGATCAAGGCTTTGTCAGCATCAAGGAAGCTTAATAGAATGAATTATTAAAGGTAATTAACAAATCCTTAAAAGGTAATTAACAAAACCTGGAGGAATAACGTCAGCCGCTCTGGGAGGTGACTATCCCACAGTCACTCGTATGTTAAGGCTGCCTCCTCCATCCCTGCTCTCTCCAGGTCTCCACCAAGACCTGGATCCCGCTTACCCAGCAGGAAGTAGGATACGTTTGTATCCTTCTCCTTATTGCTGGATCTCATCACAATATGCCCTCATACAAATAATTTTATGGATGATTACTTAAGCTTTTCTTTCAATGGAGTTAAAGCTACCCTTTATATGTCTAATAAGTAAATACATGTTTAGCTACATTTACATTATCAGATAGGCTCCAAGTCCAAAGGACTTATTAGTGAATTAGTCATTAGATTATACCTGACAATACTCAAATTAAGGAGCAAAGTAAGTGGTGTCATGTGTACACAACTTAATCTTTCCCTTCTATTCTACTATGTAACATTCTTCTAAGACATAAATAAGTATCTTACAACAAAATTGGCTATAAGTGAAATTCAGGCTCAGCGCCATAGCACAGTGGTTATGGTGCCAGCCACATACTCCAGGGCTGGTGGGTTTGAACCCAGCCTGGGCCTGCTAAACAACAACAACTCCAACAAAAAATAGCTGGGCGTTGTGGAGGGCGCCTGTAGTCCCAGCTGCTTGGGAGGCTGAACCAAGAGAATTGCTTAAGCCCAAGAGTTTGAGGTTGCTGTGAGCTGTGATGCCACAGCACTCTACCCAGGGTGACATAGTGAGACTTTGTCCCCCTCCCCCAAAAAAGTGAAATTCAGTTAGGGCCTCTAGGTAGAGCCCTTGTTTGAGGTTGGGGGAAAACTGGATGCTTTTTCTATTTTTTTTCAAATTTCTATTTTTTTTTTTTTTTTTGTAGAGACAGTCTCACTTTGTCACCCTCAGTAGAGTGCCGTGGCATCACACAGCTCACAGCAACCTCCAACTCCTGGGCTTAGGCGATTGTCTTGCCTCAGCCTCCCGAGGAGCTGGGACTACAGGTGCCCACCACAACGCCCGGCTATTTTTTTGTTGCAGTTCGGCCGGGGCCAGGTTTGAACCCGCCACCCTCGGTAGATGGGGCCAGTGCCCTACCCACTGAGCCACAGGCACCACCCAAAGGCAATTTTCTAAATGAAATTCCTTTGTCTACTCTGTTAATATTTTTCCTTTCCAAACATTAGGAGGGCAAACAGTAGTTTGTCTGGAGAAGATCTGTCAGTTGGTTAGTTAGTTGCTTTGCAGTGTAACATATGTTAAATTTGGAAAGGGAAAGAGAGGATGTGTGGCAAGTTAGAAGGGAGCGAGGCATCCACTGAGTTTCTTAGCTTCATATCTTTGTTCTGGTGGGTTTTCATGAAAACCTGATAGCCTCTCCTTTGCTATCATTTCATTGGAGAACACTGTTATTTTTTAATGTTGGGCTTTATACCTCCCAAAATATAAATCTATTTGAGCATTCAGTGATCTTATCCCATTATTATTCATCCATGATCAAAGTAGAATTTTTTCATCAAAAGGTTTTCTTTGGCCATTATTTTTGGGTCTCTCTCTCCCTCTCTCGCTCCCCTACTCTCTACTTCTGCAAGTAGATATGCTGTTGGATTTTAATGCCAGTTCTCAAATCCTTATTAACAAACACTCAATAAATTTTGCACTGAAATAAAATTAAAATGATAGCAAAGTTCCAAATATCTTCAGTATTGGGCACTCATTTTTACCTGTAATATGAAATGCTCATGTGACCATGAACAAAACGTACCTCTGCCAGGAACAGAGACCAGGGTGCTTGTGAGGGCCAGACTTTCGTCGTTACTCAGAGTGAGGTTCACACAGTAGGTCCCAGACCTGTTGAAGGTTCTTCTCATGGTCAGTAGGCATGTGTCCCCCATGTGCACAGGGCCACACACTGCATGCTGGGCGATCTTGCAGGTGGGGTCAGAAATGATGGTGCAGATCTCTGTGGGAATGCTGTCACATGGAAGGGGTGGGGCCAGGCACGCAGAGCACAGAGATGGGAAGAGAGGAAAGTAATAACAGTTTTAAAAAAGGAAAATCATTACAATTTCTGTAAAATTGAATTCCCTCTTATTCCTACTCAAACCATATGATGAATTGATGGGTCTGATTTACTCTTTTTTAGGGGGACAGAGTACAGGGAACTTTATTGGTGGTAGATGACACAGTGGAGCTCTCTAGCCTCTCCTGTTTGTCAGGGGGTCTCAGTGAGGTTTTCAGTGAGGTGGGGAACTGAGTAGGCAAAAATATGGAGCATGTCACAAATTCATCTGTCATCCTTGTGCAGGAACCATGCTAATCTCATTATCGTTCTACTTTTAGTATAAGTCTGATTTACTCTCAAGCCTGGGTAGGAGCTACTGTTTCAATGTGACTTCAGGAAGCTGAGGCCCTGGGACAGGAGGAGGAAGAAATAGCCTCCTCCAAGGCAAGAGGCTTGTAGCAACTGTGTAAAACCAAATCATTCCCTCTATACCTTGAGAATGTCCAAAGGTACAGATGGCTTAGGTGTTAGGCAAAGTTTTGTTTTGTTTGTTTATTTTTCTTTTCTTTTTCCTTTTTTTACACAGAGTAGTCCTGCTCTGTTGCACCATTTAGAGTGCAGTGGCTCTCAACTGTAGCAAAATGTGTGTGTCCCTGATGCCATCACCTAGGGCCCTTTATAAGTCTTTCCTTATCCAGAGTTATGGGTAAATAGAAATTTAAATCAACTTTATTCGGACCTGGGGTCCTCACTTAACCCACCCTCTGATAAGACAATGTACTTACGCTCCTTGGCAGGTCACAACAAAGTCAATTAGGGAGTTGTCAGGCTGTGGTATGGGCATCAGGACTTCTGTCATCTGGATGATGTTAACCTCTAGAATTCCCTCTAACAAAACACCCCCCACCATAGAAAACACATCAAAATACAAAACCAAACCAAGCTAAACAACCACACTGCAATAGACTGAATGTTTGTCTCCCTCAAAATTCGCATTCTGAAATTCTAATCTATCTCCAAGGTATTAGGAGGTGAGGTCTTTGGGGTGAAGCCCTCATGAATGGGATTAGTGCCCTTATGAAAGAGACCCCAGAAAGCTCCCCTGCCTCTCCCACCATGTGAGGACATAGCAAAAAGTTCCTGTCTATGAACCAGGAAGTGAGCCCTCTCCAGATATCAAATCTGCCAGTGGCTTGATCTTGGATGTCCCAGCCTCCAAAATCATAGAAATATATAAATTTCTGTTGTTTGTTTCTAAGCCACCCCAAATCTATGGTATTCAATTGTAGAACTGTGGATGAACTATGACAGGCCCTTAATAAATTAGAAGGCAAAAAAGGGGGAGCTGGGAGGAGACAGCTTTCTCTCCACACAAAAACACATCAGATCTGAGAATGTATCCCATAGCTTTGGATACATGTCCATGAAGCATTTTCAAAGTCAAACCAAACTTTTCTTCAGTCTGATCTAGATTTTTATTTCTAGAGCCCATGTATTAGGAAGTAGCACCCTCTCTGGGTCCGTATTTCAGGAAAAGGTAACCCCTGGATGGATACAGACACCACCACCCCCAGCTTAGGGTGTGGCCAGATTCACAGGTGTCTCAGCTTCAGGGGCGAGATCCTGGGGTTCCATCCCCACCCCGAGAACCAGGGAGCTTTGGTCCCTACCTGTCTTCTCTGCTGGATACCTTAGGGCTATACCCCAAAAGCACAGCCATGTGTGGTGGCCTGTTTATTCCCCTTTTACATACAAGAAGTATAACTTTGTCAAAGTTAGCTAGAAAAAGAACATGGAAGTTGTGGGATGTCGATACTGGTTCTTGTCACCCATATCCATCCAGATTGCTTGGATGCATAGGGATCCAGGCCCAGGGTGGGCTCATTAGTATGAGCTGCACAGAGGGCTCCTGCCCACCAGGATGTCTAAAGAAGGCTGGGCTAAGCAGATGGAAATCTGGAAACTAGTAGAATCTTTGCTTGTGCATGTGTGACATCACCTCAGACAAGGAGTAGGGTGCCCCAACTAGCCAACTTTACCCCTTAGAGTTAGCAAAGTGAGTGGATTCTGGCATCTTTCCCTGCTGGTGTTCAGCCTTACCCACAATTGTGATGGTGGCTTTGAAGTAGCCGTATCTGTTAATCAGGCAGTTTTCATCAAGAATCTCACTCAGCTCCAAGGGGTCATCTCTAGTAGGTACTGGAGTGTTTGAATAAGATTTTAGAGTAATTGCTAAAAAATGTAAAAGATGCATATGATATAATCAATAATCTAAACATTTGTCATCTGCTTTTTAGAAAAACATCAAGAATTCTATACTAAAATTGCTGTGGAAATTTCAATGTGTAACGATTCACACAGATGCAAGAGCTATTCAATTGTAGAGTTATTTGTAGCAATTATCATTGCTAAATTATGTAAATACATATCATCCTATATTTTGTTTAAACACAGGAGACAAGTGAAAAGTTGAGGCCATATTACAATGTGCACTGTGATAGTAACGGTGAGATAAAGCAGGCCTTAACAGACATAGTGACGTTTTTATTTTGGAGGTAGGTATTCTGAGCTCAAATTCCAGCTCTCCTTGTTTTTAGCTGTTTGAGACCATAGGCACATCATTTAACCTGTCTTTGCCTCTATTTGCTCATCTGTAAAACAGGAAAAATACTTCACTGCCCTCATAGAGCTGAACTATGAAACTTAAATGGGATAAAGTATGTAACACCTGCTTCTCATGGCTGCTGCAAAGGAAATATTTAGTATATATCAGTTTCCTTGTTCCAATAATATGGAAAAATGTAATTCTTTTCCTGTTTGGATGTCATACAGCTCCAAATCTAAAATTCTAAAAGTCTTACTGTGATGAGCAGAGATGTAAGAAAGAAAGGAGAAAGTACTGAACATTTTTGAAAAATAAGCCTTGAATATAATTAGGGCAAATAATTTAGTGCCTTATTAGTTACAATTTAAACCACTCTAATTACAGTGTGGAGGCTCCTTTAACACATGTTAAAGGAAATATGATACTGAAAATACAACTTTATCTTCTCTTTAATTTCCAAAAGCGCATGAAATGGACTCAGTCTTAGGAGAAGGGCATCAAAGCCTTTCAAGGCTGCATCTCTGACCAGCCAGGGCAACAGAGAGTGGCCCCATCTCTATCAAAAGTTTAAAAATTATCCTAGTGTGCCTGTAGTCCCAGCTATTTGAGAAGCTGAGGCAAGAGGATCTCCTGAGCCCAAGAGTTTAAGGCTGCAGCTGAGCTGTGATTATGCCACTGTACTCCAACCTGGGCCATAGAAGGAGATCTTGTCTCTGACAAAACCAAACCAAACTAAACCAAAAACAGCTGCATCTCCAACTTGGTGACATGTAAAGGTGAAGCCAGCTGGGAATTTCCTTCCTCCCCACCCCCAGGGCTTCTCAGAACCTTTAGTGGGTGAACATGCCCTTGTGACTCTCTTGTGCCCACAGGAGGCTTCTCAGAGCAGTTCTCAGAACCATTCCAGAAAGAGGGTTCCACGGCACACACTGTGGGAAACGGCACTTGGGTAAAGCCTAGAAGGGTTGTGACACTGTTGGATTCTAATGCAGTGGTTTATTAGCAGGAAGTGCTATGTAAGGCTCAGGGGTCCCTGAGTTTCATAGCTGTCCTTTTGATATAACTACAGGACAGTCAGTTAGTCTGTCCTGAGATTCAGCTGATGTTCTCCATAGCAGTAGGTTTGTTTGTACACTGGCTCTTCCCCAGAAAACTACAAAATTCATTCTTTTGAAGTTCTTTACAGGACAGGTAGAGTTTAATTGTCAATTTAGAGCATAGAATCATGACTGTTATATTTTAAAATAAAACTCCTTTAAAAAAAAAATTGGCCAAATCAGCCAGGCGCTGTGGCTCACACCTTGTAATCCTGGCACTCTGGGAGGCCAAAGTGGGAGGATCCCTTGAGATTAGGAGTTCAAGATCACCTTGACCAAAACAAGACCCTGCCTCTACTAACAATAGAAAGAATTAGCTGGGTGTGGTGGTGGGTGACTATAGTTCCAGTTATTGGGGAGGCTGAAGCAGGAGGATCTCTTGAGCCTAGGAGTTTGAGGCTGCTGTGAGCTATGATAGCACCACTGCGACCTGCAACTCTAGCCTGGCAACAGAGTGAGAATCTGTCTCAAAACAAAACAAAACAAAACAAAAAAAAACAACTCCCCCACCCCAAATAATCAAAGTCAATGCTTCTACCTACATAGAATGCTTAAAAATGCGTATGGAGTTTTGCAGACATATGTATAAAGTCAAGGTATGACTAGAGGGCTGATGGAGAGAAACAAACACCTTAAAAGACAAATGGGAAAGAAGGTAAACTTCATCCTTATTTTAGAATTTATGTCCTATTACCCAGAGAATGGGGTGAGCACTCTTGAATCTTTGGGAAAATAGATAAATTCTATATGAAATAATATGGTATAATATGATATGATATATGATATGATACATCCTGCTATATACATACATTATATATGGCACTACACTGATTAGCATCCATCTTACAAAATTTTTTTTCCAGATATGTTCACAAAAGTCTGAAAAACAGTAGCACTGTTAGTTAAGAAAACTCTGTGACTTGGCTTGGCTTGGCACCTCGTAGCACAGTGGTTATGGTGCTGGCTACATGCACCGAGGCTGGTGGGTTCGAACCCAGCCTGGGGCCAGCTAAACAACAATGACAACTACAACAAAAAAATAGCTGGGCTTTGTGACTGAGGCAAGAGAATCGCTTAAGCCCAAGAGTTTGAGTTTGTTATGAGCTGTGATGCTACCACACTTTCCTGAGAGTGATGTAGTGAGATTCTGTCCCCCCTTCCCCCCCAAAAAAAAACAGAAGCAAAAACCTCTGTGGCTTAAAAACAGTACACACCATATGCCCTCTGGTTCCATTATCTACCTGAATCACCTCTTCACCTCTGCTTCTGCCTTTCTCATGTGATTGCATTTGATTTCTGTTTTGGGCTGTGCTTTATTATGAAACCATTTACCACATCAGAGAGAACATAAATTTGGGCCAAATGATAATATAACTCAATAACTCAAGCCCATTAATATGGTTTGAGTAGCTGGAAATGCTTTCTAGAAGAGACCCCCATTAGAAGTCATGAGCTGACTCCTAGCATCACCATGGGTCTCAGTACTTATTCTCTACTCCTCCTGCTCCCCACCCCAACAGCTGCTTCAAGGCTTTTTAGGGTTGATTACAATTGACCTAACACCTTTAGATAAAACCAGGCAGCTTCCCTTTGCAATATGCTTTAATTAACTCATTGGGGTTACTAGTTTATATCTTATGACCTGACCTAAGGAAAATAATAACAAATTAAAGGGTGGTGCCTATGGCTCAAGGGAGTAGGCACCGGCTCCATATGCTGGAGGTTGGTGGGTTCAAACTCAGCCCCAACCAAAAACTGCAAAAAAAAAAAAAAAAAAAAAAAAAAAAAAAAAAAAAAAATAAAAGGATTTTTGGTACCGGGAGGTCAGCGGCGGGGGGGCCCGCCCCCCACCCCACCGCCGGGGGGGGGGTATCCCGCCCCCC
>CAUYRH010065052.1:0-71123 GCA_963574655.1 Perodicticus potto | reverse complement strand
ATCGAAAAAAATGAATTTGCTTTAAACCAATAAAGCCCTAATAAAGGGTCCCTACTAGTTTTTTATTGAGAAAAAGAGTTTTATAAATGTGTCATTGCCTTAAGCAAATCTTTGCATGTAAGCCACATACTTTTTTTTTTTGAGACAGAGCCTCAAGCTGTCACCCTGGATAGAGTGCGGTGACATCACAGCTCACAGCAACCTCCAATTCCTGGGCTCAAGCTAGTCTCCTGCCTCCGCCTCCCAAGTAGCTGGGACTATAGGCGCCCGCCACAACGCCTGGCCATTTTTGTTTTTTTTTGTTTTTTTTTTTTTTTTTGGTTTCAGCCGTCATTGTTGTTTGGCAGGCCCGGGCTGGATTCAAACCCGCCAGCTCAGGTGTACGTGGCTGGCGCCTTAGCTGAGCCACAGAGCCACATACATATTTGAGAATATTCACTGCAAAGCTAAAGGTCATGATTATCTTCCAAAAATTGCATCGTGCCTGTGTTGTCTGCAGAGCCTGTGGCCACTTAACTCCATGCTTTGCCTCAGCCTTCACTGGGCCTTCTCCCTGTGCAGCTCTGTGTCTTCCTATCAGGACACTTGCCATTGGATTTAAAGCCCACTTGGAGAATCCACTTCAAGATCCCATCTGCAAGGATCCATCTGCAAAGATCCTTTTTCCAAATTACATCTGCAAAAAGCCATTTTCCTGTTACATATGAAATTTACATTAGCACCAAAAAATTAAACACAAGTATATATCTAACAAAGTATATACAAGAGCTGTATGAGGAAAGACTCTCGTAATAACTAAAATAAATGGAATTATACACTATGTGGTCTTTTGTGTGGTTTCTTTCACTCAGCTTAATGTTTCCAAGGCTCATCCATGTTTTAGCACGCATTAGGGCTACTCTCTTCTTCACTGGGGAACAATATTCCATTGTATGAATCTAGCCCATTTTGTTTATTCATTCATCAGTTGAAGGATATTTAGGTTATTTCTACTTTTGCACTATTATGAATAGTGCTGCTATGAATGTTACGTATGAGTTTTTGTGTGGAAATAAATTTCTCTTGGGTATATACCAAAGTGTAATTCTACACTTATCATTCTCAGGAACTACCAAACCATTTTCAAAAGTATTAGTTTTACTGGCAACATATGAGATTTCAAGTTTTTTTGCACATCGCACCACCATTTATCATTGTCTTTTTTATTACAGTCATCCTATTGGGTGTGAGGTGGTATCTCATTGTGACCTTGATTTGCATTTTTCTAATGTCTGATGATGTTGAGAATTTTTTCATGTATACATTGGCTATTTGTTTATATTCCTTTGAGAAATGTCTATTCAAGTCATTTATTTGACTTTAATGAAAAGTTAATTTTTTCTAGAACAGTTTAGGTTTATAGAAAAAAATGATCAGAAAGTACAAAAAGTTCTCCTATGCTTCCATTTTCTCATCTTGCTTTCTCTCTCTTTCATGTACACCCACACTCACCTGCATACAGTTTTCCAATAACATCCTGCACTAGAGTGGTCCATTTGATACTACTGATGAGATAAAATTGGTACATTATTATTAGCTGAAGTCTGAAGTTTACATTAGGGTTCATACTACATGGTGTACATTTCTATGGGCTTTTGCCAAGTGTGTAGTAACATGCACCCACCTTTTAGTAAGATACAGAATAGTCTCACTGCTCTAAAAATATCCTAAACTCTAGCTATTCCCACTCCCTTCTCCCAAATCCCTGGCAACCAATAATCTTTTCAATATCTCCATAGTCTTGCCTTTCCCAAAATGACATATGGGTGGACATACATATGGCATACAATGTGTAGCATTTCCAGAGTGTTTTTCTTCACTTAACAATATGAAGTTGATATTCCTCCATGTCTTCTCACAGTTTGATAGCTCATTTCTTTTAATCACTAGATAATATTGCATTGTCTGGGTATAACACTCTTTGTCTGCCTATTCACATTGCCAAGTATAAATAAAGCTACTATAAACATTCATGTGCAAGTTCTTGTGTGGGAATTCATTTTCAACACATTTGGGTCAACACTGAGGGCCTAATGCTGAATTGTATGATAAGAGCAAGTTTACTTTTAGGGGAAAAATGCAACTGCTAAACTGTCTTCTAAAGTGGTTGTATCATTTTGCATTATGGCCAGCAATGAATAAGCCTTTCTGTTGCTCCACAACCTCACCAGGATTTCGTGTTGTCAGTGTTTGGCATTTTAGCCATTCTCATAGGTAAGTAGTGGGGTATCAATGCTGTTTTAAGTTACAGTGCCCTAAGGACACGTAATTAGTATCTTATCCTATGCTTGCTTGTCATTGAATAGCTTCTTTGGAGAGGTGTCTGTTCAGATCCTTTGCCCATTTTTTAAACTGGGTTGTCTGTTTTCTCACTGAGTTTTAAGACTCTTCGTATATTTTGGATACTAATCCTTTATCAGACATGTTTTGCAAAAATGTTCTACGAGTCTGTAATTTATCTTTTCATTCTACTAACGGTGTCTTTAGTAGAGCAGTTTTTAAGTTACTATAACTCCAAATTATTAATTTTTCCCCCAGGGACTGTACTGTTAGTGGTGCACCTAAAAAAAATCATTCCCAAACCCAAGGTCACCTGGAATCTCTCCTATGTTATTTTCTAGGACTTTGTAATTATTGCATTTTACCTTTAGATCTATGACCCATTTTGATTTAATTTTGTGAAAAGTGTAGTTTGTGTCTAAATGCCTGTTTTCTTTGCCTGTAGAAAGTCTCTCCTTTCTCCATTGAATTGTCTTTTGCTGTTTGTCAAAGGTCAGTTGAATTTTATGTGGATCTATTTCTGCTGTTGTGTAGAATATTCTGGGTCTTTTTCTGTCCACATAAACTTTAGAATCAATTTGTTAATATCTACAACATAACTGGCTGGAATTTTTATTGTGTCTGTGTTCAATTTGTGAATCAATTTGGGAAGAATGGACATCTTGACAATATTGTCTTCCTGTCCATGTACATAAAATCTCTTCATTCATTTAGGCCTCTAATTTCTTTCACCAGAGTTTTATAGTTTTTCCTCACATAGATCTTATACATATTTTGTTAGATTTATACTTGTATTTAAACTTCTGATGCTAATGCAAATTTCACATGTGACAGGAAAATGGTTTTTTGCAGATATAATTTGGAAAAAACAATCATTGCCAATGGAATTAAAGATCTTGAAGTGGATTCTCCATCTGGACTTTAAATCCAATGGGAAGACACAGGATTGCACAGGGAGAAGGCTGGGTGAAGGCTGAGGCAGAGCGTGGAGTTATATGGTCACAGGCTCTGCAGACACCACAGGCATGATGCAATTTGTAGAAGATAATCATGACCTTTAACTTTGCAGAGAATATTCTAAAGTATGTATGTTTACAGTAACACATTTATAAAAATCTTTTCTCAATACTGAACTACTAAGCATAGAAAGTAGATTAGTGGCTGCCAAAGCTGGACAGAAGGATAAGGTGGGAATAATTACTGTGAGTTCATAGGTATAGAATTACTTTTTGAGATCATTAAATGTTCTAAAAGTCAACTATGGTGAGAGTATATATCAATATACTAAATCCATTTTAATTAAACACTTTAAAAAGAAGTTATTTACCTATATACAGTCTTTTACATATTAAATTTTACAGTCTTATTTATGTTTTTCCATTTGAACCTATCAATAAAATTCGGTATTAATTATTTTTTCCAGAAAAGAATATGTGGCTCTAATTCGTGGCTCCATTTGTGCTAGTAATTAGTGGCATGGCTAGAATGAGTGCTAATATATGAACCCTTCCTCTTACTCTGAGTTCTCATGGCCTCTCCTTGGGGTCTCTTTAGTACCAGGAAAGATTGTGGCATGCGGACAGCGTTTAGAGGTTCTGTACATATTAATAACCTACTTTGCTCTTATTTGCAAATATTTAAGAAACTATTCATGTAGATCAATGATCTCAAAACTTCACGAAACACTAGAGAACTGTAGATGCATATTCCAAGTGTTTGGGAAAATGCTGCCTTTTTTGAACCCTCATTTTATTTTTACTGTTGGTGTCTTGGCTAAGTGTATGGACTTGGAAGTCAGGGAGACCCAGGTTAACATGATAAATCATTACTAGCTGGAAATTTTAACTATTAATTAAAGTCTTTGAAATGTGGTTTTCTTATGAGTAAAAATGCTGCCTTTCAACAAAGGGATGAAGAACACCCAATGTGGGCAGGCCAATCTCTTCACTAAATGTTGTTAGAAAGACTGACTATCCACATACAGAAGAATGAAATTAGATCCTTATCTCACATCACATACAAATATCAACTCAGTATGGATTAAAGTCTTAAATGTAAAGTCCAAAACTATAATACCACTAGATGAAAACACATGGGAAAACTCCTTGGTATCGTTCCAGGCAATAACCTTTTGGATATGATCCCTAAAGCACAGGCGAAAAAAGTGAAATAGATGAATAGATGAATAGGATTATATGAAACTACAAAGTTGCACAACACAGAAAACAACCCACAGAGGGAAGACACAACATGGAGAAGGGGAGAAAATATTCATAAAGCGTTCATCTGATGAAAGGTTAATATCTGAAATATAAGGAACTGAAACAACTCGATAGTATGAATACAAATAACTCAATTTAAAAAATGGGCAAAGTCTTATTATATGTCAACTAAAAATGAAGGAAAAAAATTCACGAAAGACCTGAACAGACACTTAGGAAAAGAAGACATACAAATGGATGACAGGTACATGAAAAATCCACTAATCATCAGGAAAAGGCAAATCAAATCCACAGTAAAGTACTATCTCATACCTGTCAGAATGTCTGTTATCAAAATGACAAAATATAATAAAGATATAGAGAAAAGGAAGCCCTTCCACACTATCGGTAGGGACTTAATTAGTACGGCCATGAAGGAAAACAGCATAAAATTTTCTCAACAAACTAAAACTAGAATTACTATATGATCCAAAAATTCTATGACGGGGTATACATATCCAAAGAAAATAGGATTAATAGTATAACAAAGATAACCACACCAACATTATTTATTGCAGCATTGCTTATTGTTTACTGTAACATTATTCTCAGTAGCAAAGGTAAGGAATCAACCCAAGTGTCTATCAATGGATGAAAATATGAAAAAAATAGTACCCAGCCATGTGTGTCTCCATAGCTCATATCATGTGGCTGAATACTTTCCAGACAGCCCTCATGCACACAATGGAATACTATACAGCCTTAAATAAAGAAACACTGTTGTTTCATTGATAAACCTGGAAGACATTATTTTAAGTGAAATAAGTGAGGCACAGAAAGACAAATACTACATCATCTCATCTATATGTGGAATCTAAAGAGCTTGATTCCATAACAGTAGAGTAAATGGTGGTTACCAGGAGCTGGGTGGTTAGAGGGCGAGGTAGGGAGAAAGGAAGATTAAGTTGGAGAGATCTATTCTACAATATGGTAACTACAGTTAATTATTTATTGTTTGTTTTGAAAAAAATGTATTCTCACCACAAAAATGATAACTTGTGAAGTAATACATACATTAATCAGCTAGATTTAGTGATTCCACAACATATATGCATTTCTAGGATTGTGTTGTACACAGTAAATACATACAATTTTATCTGTTAGTTTAGAAATAGAGTTTTTTTGTTTGTTTGTTTGTTTTGGAGACAGGGTCTTACTTTATTGCCTAGGGTCTAGAGTGCAGTGGTGTCATCATAACTCCCTACAACTTCAAACTCCTGGGCTTAAGCTATCCTCCTGCCTCAGCCTCCCAAGGAGGTGGTACTGCAGACATATACCACCGTGCCTGGATATCTTTTTTTTCTTTTTTTGTGGAAATAGTCTCTCCCTCTTGCCCAGACCAGTCTTGAACTCCTGGCCTCAAACAATCCTCCCACTTTGGATTCCCAAAGTGCTAGGATTACAGGCATGAGCCACCATACCCACTTAAAAAGTTTTAAAAAGTGCTTCTTTATTAAGTTATTGTGAAGATGATGTGAGATAGAGCATGTGAAAGATTATCAGAACACCATGGCTTGCACATATTATTTCATTAATAAACGTTAGTCCTATCATTATTACAAAAAGCAAAGCAAAGACAATATAGGAATCATTACTAGGGTGAGTTAAAACTAGAGAGAACAGGTGCAAGGACTCTAGTTAGGAGACTTGCAACTTAGAACAGAGGTAGTGGGGACTGGAGAAGGAAATGGAAAGTAAAGAACAGATAAGAGAAAAATTCTGAAGGTCCAATCAAAACACTTGATAATATAACACAGAGGCAGTTAAGAGACTGGCAGCAGCCTAAGTTGATATCAAGATCTTTGAGTCAGAATAAGCAAGACATTGATGCTGCTGTAAAATAGAAACTAAACTTGTTCAGCTTTTTCTTACATTAAATTTAGGGTGAGCATGAGTGGAAAACTGCAATAAACTCAGGAAGAATCTATAACCTAATGGTTTCCACTTCAAAAGAAAAACAGATTCAATGTCTCTTTGTTAAATAAACTAATAAATCTATCATCATCACAAATACCTCTTGTGATGTCAGCTCCATTGCAGGTTTGGGTTTACTTGTTGTTGTTTTAATTCTTGTGTTCAGGGTTAGTCCAAAAGAATCTGAAAAGAGAGAGTTCTTCAACTAAAACATGTAGCAACTCTCATCTAGGAGAGTGAGAAAGATAGACGTTTGTGTTTTCTGACACTTTCAGAAAACGTGAATATGAAATAGATATTACTTGACACAAAGGAACGATTGTTGGTTTTTTAATGTAAGAAGATGGTGATGTGTACTGAAGTATTTTCTTTACTTTTTGAAATAATTTAAGAAAAAGAGAAAAGGGAAAAGAATATACAAACAAAGTATTGGAATTATTGAATCTGGGTGATGGATTATACTGTTCCTTTCCTTACACCTACTGTTTTTATTATAAAAAGAAAAAAAATAACAACTACAAAATTCAAGACATTTTGAGTAGTGACACTTCCAAACAGCTGAAAAGCCTTAAATGACCTATTTCCAGAACACTTGCTAAGTAACAACCACCATGCTGGTTCTTTGTTACTTCTGGATAACATTTTAAAACCAACATACTTCGACCCACTACAATTTTATGCTATTATCAATTCAACATTAAATTCATATTTAGACACATTAATATTAGCAAAGTAAATCTTCCACAATTTTAAAATCAGACCACAATATGAATTCTTAAAATTAACAGAGCACCTTTTCTTTTAAAACTACAGTATTCCTTTAAAAGGTTGATTGATTACTTTTTGCATTCAGCTCATCCAAAAGAGTAATGAAGCTTCTCGCATATGTAATAAGATTTGTAAAAGGTCCAAACTGACAAGGAAATCTGTATATCAAAAAATAATCAATTTGAGACAGTAAAATAAACATACAAATACAATAAATATTTGTATTGGGGTGGGTTTCAGCTGAGGAATAGTTGCTTACACATAGACAGTCATAGTCTGTTTCAAAGTAGGAGGATAATTAAAATAGAAAGAAACACCAGTGTCTATTAACTCAAGCCAGGTCATGTCCTCTTTCTCTTCAGATATGCATAATTTAAACTACTTTTTCTATATGTAGAAAAAGATTGCTGCATATGACTCTCTACTAAAATTAGATTTTAGCAAATAACTAAGGTCAGGATTCATGTCATGTCATCTTTAAGTAAATAGAGTGCCTATAAATAAAATTTTGTTTTCTTCAATAATAATGAAAAATGTAACACCAGAAAGTTTGGTTAGGATTTTCAGTGGATAAAAATCAGTAATTATTTAAGGAAATGGCAAAAATCACCTACTATCCCAACAGGTTGGGCTTCTCTCCAAGAGGTGATACTTGATTATTAACTTACGGATTGTGCAATGAAATGGCCTGTAGCCTGTCTCCTCTTTTTCTAAATTTCATCCATCACCAGCCGGTTCATAAAGTGTTTAAGTCTCTTCACTTAAAATTCTATTTTAGGCATTTTAACTATTTGGATAGCCTTTTTGCCCACATTTATGAAGATCTATGGTTGCCCGAGGGTCTTGTTTTTGTAACAAACTAAAAGAAATCAGAAACAAATGCACTTCCATCTGAGATAACTTTAAAATTTAAATAAATAGATAAACTCCAGGAAACTCAGTTTTGATAAAAACAGAACTCGTGGCCTTTCTGAATGCAGAAAATTGAAATAAAGCAAAGTTGAGTGTGATTTAGGAGATGCATCTGCCGCAAAGCAAATATTGACAAGATCATCTCTACATTTGTTTCTGGCACTCTAATTCTAGAATTCTACTAGCATAAAAATAATCTTATTCAATTTAATGCTTTGAAATATTTCCTTTATTGTAATCAGTACCCAGATGAAGAATAAGATGAAACTAAACTGACATGACCCTAAATACTTGAGATATTTTTAAGGAAGGTGGGGAACAAAGGATTTGTTTCTTTAACTGGAGAATGATTAGATTTTTTTTTTTTTTCTGTTTTCCCATTAGCAGCTCTCTATCTTTTTCCATCCTCTCTCACTTCTTATTCAACTATTTGAGCTTCTCTATCACTAAACTTGTAACGTATTCCTTGCCCAGGCTTCAAAGCGCTCCTCAACATCCACAGATAAAAAGCAACATGTGCCGTCCTGAGCTGGGACCTGCCACAGTAAGCTCTGAAATGATGACATGAGCACGTGATAAATATCCTGACACAAAAAAGCTATTTTTCAGGGTAGGCCCCTCACCATAAGCAAACCTTTGTTGCTCTATCTATGAACTAAAGGATCTGCTGTCCTCCCATTGAAAGGGCCCGGAGTCGACAGGCTGACTATTCCAAGTCGCTGACACCACAGGAAAGAACAAAGAATCTGTCCAAGTCTTGATCTCCTTAGCTCAATGCAGGCCAAGTTCAGCTCAGTGATCTATCAAAGTGCTGGAATGTGCAGCAAGTAAATACCCACATTCTTGCCAAGGGAGAAGAAAAGCTGAGCCATGGACTACTGTTCACAGGACAAAGCAAATTCTCCCACGTCAAAAGGGCACCAGCAGCCTTCATACTGGTCTAAGCTGTATAATGGGTAGATTCTGAGCAAGTGCTCAAAAGACAAATGGTGCTTTTATCTCACAGTCTCCCGCCGGCAGTAAAAGTTTACATTAAAGTCACTTAGCTGTCTGGAGCTTGGCCTGGTGGATTACCTGCTTGTGTGACTCAAGTACATTACCTGATCAATGGACCTACCAGGAAAGAAGGGGGAGGATGAGAGTTTTATAAAATTGATTTTGCTTTCAAGGGATCATCAGCAATTTCTGAGGCCTCACAAAGATTTCTGTACACAATGGTCCCCATAAGGATTAAAAGTGAACCTTGCTTCAAGTTGAAAAGTATGGATTATATTTCTAGTTATTTTATTAGTTTCGCCCTATTAAATTGCAAGCTTTAAAATCAGCCACTTGTTTGGAAAAAAAAAAAGTGGAACGCTGACTAAAACTCATATCTTTGAGATAGTCTTCACAGGCTTTGGAGCTAAGAATCCAACAGAATTAAGATAAGCCTTCATCAGGTAATGTGAAATGACCCTCTTTGGAACTAAGATTGAAGAGCCCCCTAAATGTCACTTCTTGAAGATCAACATTTTGAGGACAGGGATCTTAAATGTTAACAAAGTTGAACTAAAATACCTAAAATGTTTAATTGGTCAAACAAGCATGAGATTACAGCCTCGTTGTTCCTAAAATACATTTTGATTCCAAAAAGAAATTCTTTTTCCCATGGTCACCCTGAGTGAACTGTGAGTTTCAGTTTCAGCAGTTTGCTTTGCTTTCTATGTGGAATCTCAGGCTCCACTGCAGGCAGAGGGTGAGTGGGATGGAGCTGGCAGGATATCAGAACATTTAATTTCCAATCTCAGTTCCACAACCCAATCCCCCATCATGTGCTAAGTCTTGTCACTAAAGCGCTCAGAGGTCAAAAGTGGATAGTCAATAACCTTGTGTTTGCCACATTTTTGGTTTCAGGATCAAATAAAAGAAAGGCGCACAAATTAGGTGGGAGAGGATATCTGAAATATTAAAATGAACTTGTTTGGGGGTTAATTTTAGTGTTTATCTCACCAATATAGTATATATAAATTTATTCTACAGTTTTGTTCTTCATTCTATTACCAGTTTCATCTCTTTAGCAATGAAATCACAGCACTTTTAACTACATAATAGAAGTCCTCAGGACTTCCTACCCATGTATACAAATCATTTGATTCAGAAGCTCTCGGTTTGGAACAATTTTTAATTGAGACTAAAAGTATATATTTGTCCAGGTCAGTAAGCATTTAAATAATTTAAAATTAAAATTCAGTTCTCAACTTCACATAGGAAAAGTATTAACTAGTGCAAAGTAAATAAGTTAAGCTGCTAAAAGCTCTAATTTACAAAAACTATTAAGAAAATATTTCTAAACACACACTTTTTAGAGATGCAAGTTAGAGAAGGTTTATTCATATTTTTAAAAGCTTAATTTACTTTAATGAATGACCACAGGTTTGGTCACAAAGAGAAGCTCTTTTTTAAAAGCTTTATTGAGATATAATTTACACACCATAAAGTTCACTCATTTAAACATACAATCCAATGGATTTTAGTATGTTTACAACGTTTCACAACCATCACTGTGATCTAAATTTAAACATTTTTATTATTCCCATAAGAAACATGCCAGTTAAATGTACTATCTATCGTCCCTGATGCCGACCCTGGGCGGCAACTGATCTACTTTCTGTCTCTAAAGGTTGGCCTGTTTCTGGGCATCTTGTGTAAATATATAGTACGTGGTCTTTTTTGATTGACTTCTTTCACTTAGTGTAATGTCTTTGGGTTGTATTCATATTGTAACATGTATCAGTCCTTTGTTCCTTTAAATTACCAAATAATATTCTATTGTGTGCATAGACTACATTTGTTATCCCGCCATCGGTTGATGGGGATTTTTAAGTCACTAGAGAAATGCAGACAAAACCACAATGAGACAACACTTCATGTCCACTAAAAGATAACATTTTAAAAGACAAACAAGGGCAAGTGTTGGGAAGATATGGAAATTGGAACCCTCAGACTTTTCTGGCAGGAATGTAAAATTGTGCAGCACTTTGTAAGATGAATTAGCAGTTCTTCTCAACATTCACTGTTAAGTTAACATATGACCTTAGGTATATGCTGAAGAAAAATGAAAACATGCCCACATACAGACTTTTACATGAATGTTAATAGCAATAGAATGCATATTAGCCAAACTTTATTTTACACAACATTTTCACAAACATACAGGGTATCCATAAAGTTTGTGTGCAATTTAAAATAGACAATTATTTTAATTTATGGTCACCCTGTATTTCTGATAAAAATTTGATATGTGTAAATTCTATGCAATTTATCAAACATATCATGTGACAAAATATATTTTGAGAAAGCATTAGAGAGGGACATTGTGCTGACATTGCCTAGTGTAGGTTATCAGAGCAGATGGCTTTTTCTCTTGTTTGTTTTTGTTTTGATTTTAAATATCATCTGATGATTCTAGCATCATGGTCGTAGAATTTCTGAAAATGCCTTCATCAACTGTTATTAAGTAGAATGACTTTATTAAATATGATAGAAAGAGATGCATTATTATCATTACAATTAGTATTTTGTGGAAGGATTATATTGTCTACGCTTTATTAATCATGATTAAAATCCTCATCTGCCAAGAACTCCCCCTTAAATTTAGTGCCCTAGTAGGTCACCTAGTCAGCAAGCTCTGAGGCATGTAAGTTGTCTAACAGGTATTTCATCTCTTCACTTATTGTCCCTTGATTTCTTGCAGGTGTGGCTCTGCCTTCCATTTCTGTGTTACGTCAGCCAGGTTGCATGCCTCTTAAAGATTGTCATTTTAGTGACTTGGCTTTCCTCTTATTTATATCTTACAGTCAGTGTGTTCCAGAGTCTGGGAGAAAAGGGAGAAATAATTGTATGTAAGAAAATACAAACAGATCTGTTTTGCTAGAGCAGTCAGAGAAAGTAGGTGAGGTGGTACCTCCATAGGCATGGATAGCATAAAACGGTGATCCTTTTTAGCTGAGGTTTAAGCTGTTCCTAATCCAATCAGTCAATCCCCACTGCTTTCCATTTTTACCGAAGCACAATTTTACAAGATAATCTTAGAGTCTTGAGATATGAAACTTAAGAAGCACTCCTGATTGGAAAAATCACATGCAGCTTTTGAATGTGTCATTCACTCCATTTTTGTATCCTTTATGTGCCTAAACCAGTGCCAGGCACACAGCAGTTTCTCAACAAATGCCTTAAACATTCACAAACTATTAAAATGGGGAAGAGACTCCAAGCTGGAGGCAGGAACACATTCTGCTCATCTCTGAACTGAACTAGAAGGGGAAAGTGACTGGACTTGAGTTCCAAAAAGGATTCTCTGGCCTCAGTCTTGAGAATGGGCTGGAGAAGAACAAAGATTAGACTCCAGTCACATGAAGAAAATGAGCCCCTGAACTAAGCCACAGGATGAAGACAGTGAGGCTGCCTTCTGGAGCCATGAAGAAGGCTGATCTGTGAAACTAAGACTCCTCGGATGTAAGGGGAGAAAGCCAGGGAAGCCCTGAGGATTGTCATCTGGGCAAAAAGCCTGGCTCAGGACCCACAATTGGCACCTTTCACCTGGGACAGGAAATCTCACAGGGTAGGACTGGGGAAGGAACGGCCAGATTGAGGACTTGTGGAGATGTCTGTGTCTGGGTGATACCCAGTGATGTGTTGGCAGGCCGTGGACTAAATAGGTATAGATGTTAGGAGGGAGAGATGGCCTGGCTGCCTATGTTAGGTAGCCATCCACGTAGAGATGGCAGTTAAGCCCTCAGAGGGGATATTTCCCTTTTCCAGGAAAAGGGCAGAGGAAGAGAAAAGCATTATGAATGGAGCCCAAGAGAACAAAAGGTCAGGCGTAAGTGAAATCCCTCACTGTAACAAAGAAGTCATTCTGAAAACCTATCATCATTGATAAAGCTTCAGCCACCCCTGTTATGAGTTGAATTGTGCCCCACCCAAGTTCCAGTGTTGGCGTTCTAACCCCAGCACCTCAAAATGGGACTTCAATTGGAAATAGGGTCATTGGATGTAGAGTCAAGAGGACACCACACTGGATAGGATTGGCTCTGATCTGACACGATGGGCACCTTCACCCTCAGGTCAAGAAACAGGCACTCACAGGGAGACTTGATGTGATGACTAGAGTCCTGCTGCCATAGCCAAGGACCTGCTGGCAGCTTGGAGAGAGGCCCAATCCTTCCCAGGCATCATCAGAGGGACCACAGCCATGCAGACACCTCAATCTTGCACTTCTGGCCTGCAGAGCTATTCAAAACTGAACCCCAATACATTTCTGTTGTTTTGGTGGCTCAGTTTGTGGTATTTTGTTACACTGGCCCCAGAAAACTAGTACAATGCCTGTGCCATGCAAAGCAAATGAAGTTTCTGTTACCTTCTAACCTTCAGCGCCACACCCTCTCCCAGCTCCCGGCATTTTCATTGGTCTTGGCTCCCTGACTCTCAGAGTCCTGGATGGACAGGACACCCCCATGTGCTTTCACTACCAGCATGATCCACCCTGTACCTAAGACTCGCTTTACCCCAGCAATTCTCAGCTACCTCAAAGAACGTGATCTTCCCATAAATGGATCTTAAACTTTCAGGTTTGGGTCTTGCTTGAAATAAACCAGGTAATAGCATTTTCCTCAATTTCCTCATTTTAAAATATGTGGTTAGGTTGCAAGATCATTTCCAGGTCAAAGTTTTTAAAGACAATTGAATTGACAATAATTCCCAGAAAGGTGAGGATAAGAGGAATAAGCCCCTCTCCCCTCCACTTCTCACATTGGCAGAGAGTCTTGGGACTGGCCATATTTTTAAACCTTTCCTGCAGAACTCTTTCTTTTTTTTTTGTTTGTGAGATAGAGTTTCACTATGTCACCCTCAGTAGAGTGCCGTGGCATTATAGCTCACAGTAACCTCAAACTCTTGGGCTTAAGCCATTCTCTTGCCTCAGCCTCCCAAGTAACTGCAAGGCTTGTGAAGGTGAAGGTCTCACAAACTGTAACATATGCTGCCTTGGCATCACTTCCTTCTGTTTTAAAGCTGTCAACTTAAAGCTTCTAACAATGCCATGACTTGATGTTAAACTTGATGACTTATAAAATCACATTTATAAGATCACAATTCAAATCATTCTCAGATTTCATTCCTTTAGATTGAAGTATAATTTGTTTTACTAATTTTTTCACCCACAGATAAATTTACTGTCTGCTTTTTACTTTGCATTCTGCTCCTCTTTTTCTGTTACTGAAATTAGATTATTCATCAGTTGCATTTGATTCCCCTCCTTTTCTAAATATACGACCATAATACAATTTCAAATTCATATTTTTATAAAATCAACTAACCACCTAATTTAACAAACAAAACTCCTAATTCCATCCTGGGCTTAGGATCTACAGGTCACATTGGCAAGCCGATAGCTCTGCACCAGACAAATCGTGTTATCAGCGTATCTTAAACACCATTATCTAAATATTATTGAAACTTTATCATATGCCAACTGGGGGAAAAAATGTCGTGCATATTTTTGAGATGAGACAGCAATCATTAAGTCAGATGGTTAAAGAAATATATCTGGGAGTAATACTTCTTGCTTTTTTTTTAAACTGTCATTATTGTAGCTGTGAACGATGCAAAATTCATAAAAATGATAACGCCAGTCCATGAAGTCAAACTATGTTATCATTTTCTAGTTATTGAAGAGGAAAGAAAAGGTATATTCTTCTCAGTCTTGATTATAACAATTTTAAATATTTTGTTTTAGGCCAAAATAAACAGTATCTGTGCACTTTCATTCACCAAGCATAATGTAGGTTCCTATAAAAAATAAAATACTATTTAGTGGTTATTAAAACCCCCATTTAGAATGTAGAACCCTCTTTTTAACTAAGAAGTGTTGTATTTATGTATATATTTTACGAGAGTATCACAGTTCATTGGAAATGGCAGTTCCTTTAAAAATGGTTGATGATAGCTTCACATTGAAGGAGATGGAATTCTTAAAGTAAACAGCAACAGTCTATTCCTTCAAAGCAGAAGGTGGCAGGGTGCCTTATTAACCTGACATTAAGAGTTCTTTACCAGTGAAAGTATAATGAGATATTCAGCTCAAAACAACTGTTTGTAGGTACACGTTTTTTCCCCCGTTTTCTAGATAAAGGAACTAAGTGTCATATCCCAAAGCTCATAAGTGACTGCCATCTATGGCCAAACTAACCACATCATCTTATTTCTGTTGATCAGAAATTATGCCTTGAGTAAGCCATGTATATTAATGCAAAAGTCGACTTATTTTTTAAATACTCTGAATTCAAACTTAGTCAGTTCCAAATTAATGAGGTTTGACTTTACTGTTACGGACAGTACTTTACTGTTACTTTTGCAGCCTGATTTCTTTCCAATTCTAGGTTCTAAGGAGAGAGCTATTTTTAGAAAAATTCTCTCTTTTCTTTCTCTCCTCTCTCTCTCTATTTTTCTCTCACACACACACAGGCACACACTCATAATTACCTATGTTTGGGAAACTTCTTGTCTTCCTTATATCCATGGGCTATAATATTTTTTCCCCCAACTTATGATATTATAGGTATATTAGTGAGATTATGGTGCCATCGTGTGGTTATAAAAAGAAACTCATTTTATTGTTTTAATCATTTTTTTATCCAAAAGACTTCAGGTGTATTTATTTATTTATTTATTTTTTAATGGATATTTTATTTATTTATTTTGGGTTTTTTTAATTAAGTCATAGCTGTGTACATTAGTGCAATCAAGGAGTACAATGTGCTGGTTTCACATACAACCTGAAATATTTTCATCAAACTGTTTAACATAGCCTTCGTGGCATTTTTCTAGTTATTGTATGAAGACATTTGTATTCTGCATTTAATAGGTATCACCTGTACCCTTCTAAGATGCACTGTAGGTGTGGACCCACCAATTACCCTTCCTCCACCACAACCTCCCCCCTCCCATCCCCTCCCTTGCCTCTTTCCCCATATTCTTGTGCTATAGTTGGGTTATAGCCTTCATATGAAAGCTATAAATTAGCTTCACAGTAGGGCTAAGGAGATTGGATACTTTTTCTTCCATTCTTGAGATACTTTGCTAAGAAGAATATGTTCCAGCTCCATCCATGTAAACATGAAAGAGGTAAAGTCTCCATCTTTCTTTAAGGCTGCATAGTATTCGATGGTACACATTATATTCTGATAGCTTTATAGGAGCTGACTACTTTTCCTAATTCCTGGATTCCTAGATCACATGTCTTGTTTCTTAGACTAGGGCATGAAGGTTGAATGAATTGCTCAAGGGCCCAGAGAGACCTTGCACCATACCTCTCAACAACTAGATCCATGCCCTTGTCATCTACATTGACTTTGCTCTGCAGGGAAAGACAATTTTTATGAACTTCTTCATGTTCACCTCAACCTTTAGCTTATTTACTTAATCCTAAGTGACTTCCAGTACTTTGTCCTGGCAGCCTTAAGAAACTCTCGATCTCGGATAGCCTGCACACGGAATGCAGTCTTTACATTCTCTAAGATTTTGGTTCTATTTAAACAGTGAGGTGTTGCAAAGGTTGTGACAACTGTAACTTTTTTTGATAATTTATTTTTTAGTATAAAATAATTCATGTACAAAAAAAAAGTAAATACTCTATCCTGGAAGTTTAAGGTTCAATAATGGGAATTATATTCTCTTCTTTCTGGGACACTTCAAGTCAGTAGAAGGTAAGAAAGTGACACTGGTCACTTGAGTCAGAAATTAATAAACCTTAACCTATAGGAGAGTTTAATCTGCAGTTCACTTTTATTCTGACTTCATTTGATTAAAGGTGTACTCATAGCTCTAGGAAGCAGGAAGGGCCTCTTACAGGGTGTGAGGTGTAGAGATGGACAAGAGGAAAGATGCAAAAACTTGTGGGACTTTTTTACTTGGTTGGGGGTGTCAGACTATTAACCTCTGTTGGTCAACTTCTGTTTGCCTGTTCAGTAACATATAGGCAGGTAAACAAATGCATAAATATTCACATACAAGGAATAGCTACTTTCTCCAGATGTATTAACATATAGCAGTGGAAAATACAACACAAATCTCTTATTTTTAATACAGCAATCTAAATCTAAGTGAAGGTGCTGTTACTTGAGCTAATCTCGAATCTGGTATCTACATTATACTTTACTTTAAACGTCTAATATTAAGAAGCTTGTGCTGTTATTCTAATGTTAAACAGTAAAAGTTTCGAATGAAATGTACCACTTACTAAGTTCACTTTTCGGCATTGTCCTACCTTCACAACTTTCACAGGAGGTTAAGTGCTGCTGTTATCCTCAGCATTTATTCAGCAGGAGAATCTGATGCTTGGTAAGATTCAGTTCCCAAGGTCATGCAGCTAGTGAGCTGTGGAACCAGATTCAAATGCTTGTCATTCTGGCCTCTCTATCAAGCTCTTCCCCACCATGCAACACCGACCTTCGGCGTTAACACCCAACATGCTGATTCTGTTCTGGCTGATTTACGATATTCCTGTTTCGAAGTGTAATAATTTGTGCTCTGCATTTTCTCAGGAAGGAACAGTGGTGTTGGGGAGAAGTGACTCTGCCTCTGAGAAACTGCTTAGAAATTTTTCAGACCGTGTCATGGGGATAGCTTAACCCCAGATCTAAGGCACTTAGGTGAGCCGGGATGGAGGGTTCTGAGAGCAAAGAGGGTCAGGCAAATATCCTCTAGCTTAAGGATAGTTGTTCTCTGTATGCTTTGGCTTTGGAGAACACATGCAGAATGATAAGGTCAGCCGGTCAGGTGTGGGGCAAAGCGCACTGTGTGCTAGCTTTCTCCAGACGCTAAAATGAACATCAAAACCAGCTTTGAAGTTCAAAAGAAGTCATAAAGTCAGCCTGGGGATCTGTGAACCTGTAGACGTTTTGAAAGAAGAGAATAAAGGGAGAAGTTATTAAGAAAACTAAGCTTCTTACAGCTCATCTGATACTCATACTAGATTAACCTACAAGAGGACAAACTCCAAGAAGACAGCCAGAATCTAGAACTTATGATTTTATATTACCTAATCTATATTTCAGAGCAGGTACTATATAAATAATAATCCATTCATAGTTTCAATTAGATTTATTAATATTGATTGGTCAATTGATAGAGCACCTGCTATGTGATTCTGTTCTAAGTGTGGAGATATGTCCTTCCTCTTGTGGAATAAACACATCAATATAAATACACATATATACATCAGGGCAGTGGTTCTCAACCTTCCTAATGCCTCAATGTATTTTCATTGTTAAAAAGGGGTCGCGACCCACAGGTTGAGAACCACTGCATTAGGAGGTATAAGTGATCATAAGAAAAACAGAGCAGAGCAAAGAAGTGAAGAATAAGAGGAGTAAGGTAAAGATGGAGATCGGTAAAGAAAGACTCCTCCACTAAGGGAGCATTTAAGCAGAGAGACTTGAAAATATCGAAGGCTGACAGTGTTGATGTGAAATAACAATCAATATAATCAATTAATAACTTTAATTTCCTAACTCAGTGCCTCCAACCCCCACTTGTTTGAATGCAGGAAGTCCAGAATCTCCCTCCTAGGAGTATCCAGAAATTATCATGTTCATTGTCATGTTTGTTCATGATTAGACTTGGCCACTGACTTACGAATCTGCTACATACATGTAACCACAGTCCATTGGATTTGATAAGGACTAGGGAAGACATTTCCTTCTCTGCTTATTGCTCATTTTCCTAAACGGTGAGTGGAAAGAGACTATTTCCCATTTCTTAATATCAAAGAGAGTTTCTATTTAATTGCACATAATTGAAAAGAAGTTTGAAGTTTTGACTGCAACTTATATTGTTTCAAGCTGTTCTGATATGGTACTAGAAAAGTTTTAAGTCATATGTTTAATCATGTGTATCATTCAAGTACTGGACAACACTCATTGGCTGCCACTGGCCAGCCACTTAACATTTGCAGTGATTTGCCCGAAGGGTCCAGAGTATAATGCCCTAAGGCAGCAGTTCTCAACCTGTGGGTCACAACCTGTTTTTAACAATGAAAGTACTTTGTGGCATTAGGAAGGTTGAGAACCACTGCCCTAAGGCATGGGAGTAACAGATGTTCACTGGGGCCACCCCCTAGATAGTCAGTAAGCAAGTGGTGAAGTTCTCTGTAACTTTTCCAGAAAATAATGTATTACTGAATATGATCAAGCTGTACTTGATTCAAATCTAGCAAACATTTATTTCATACTTTCTCTATGTAAAGATCTATGCAAGGTGCTTTCACATAAATTTTCCCATTTATCCCTTGCAGGAACATACAAATCTACTGAAATGTCTTAGAGACACAGATTCTTACTATTTTAATTCTAAAATAGAATTAACTCTCTATTTTAGAATTTTCGCACTCATTCTCCATTCCATTTCACATTTTTCCTTGTAGTGTCAGCGATGATTCTCATAATTTATGGTGCTTAATAACACAAAGTTATATTTACAAAGTGATGTAAGGAATTTCTCCAGGGTAATTTTGATTATAATTAATTATTGCCTTGATGGCTGGCTTTAGATTTTATCCTCTTAGGTAAGATATGGCTCTGCTCTACACGCAGAGATAAAAACAGATCTAATTAAAGATCTCTGGTCAGAATAAGCAGAAACATTCCCTTTGGACCCCCTCGCAGATGTTTGGAGGGTTTGTAATTTTAATGAGTGAAACTTTGGATCCCACTGCACCTCTGGCTGCTGCTACTGTCCTTTCAAAGAGCTCACTCAATGCCATGGATTTTATAGTGCAAAAATAATGCACAAGTATTCTTTCAAGTATGTAAACAATTGCATTTATAAATCTGGAATGTTGTTGAGAGACAACTGGCCCTGAACAAAATTATTTCCAACTCTCTTGTTTAATGTTGTCTGTTTCACATTATGCTTGACCTAAATTCTGTGTTCAACAGCTTTTCCCCACAAGTGGCATGTTTTTAAGCACCAGATGTGGATGTATTCAGCTATAAGGGAGTGCCTAAGAATCGGGGCATAAGTGACTAACACAAAGATATCTTCGTTCATTTATTCAGGTTTTCAGGAAAAGCTTTGTTCATGTAGGAAGAATTTTCCCGAACTTATTTGACAGCCATCTGAGTTATTAACACCTCATCTCAATGTTTCTCACCTTCACATGATAATGATATTTAAATTTAAGGAATGTATCATTCCAAGAGACAGTGAGAGAAAATGATTGCCAGGCTTTCCCTCGTTTATAAAAGGTGTATGAGAGGACAGAGGGGACCCAGGTGATATTTCACAGCGTGATGACAGGGAAGAATCAGTTTTTGGTGAGGAAAAGAGACCATAAGAAAGACTAAGATGAAGCAGAGAGAATTCTGATATTCCACGGTTAGTCAGTGGCTCATCCTTACTCATGGGTCATTCTAGAAGGCCAAACCCTGGGAGAATACACGGCTCCCAGGATAAGAGAGATTCGGTTATAAAATACATTCTTATGCAATCACAAATCCAGAAGCATCAAATGCAGAGATTATTGTGGAAGAGTCATAATTCTGCTATTTTCTTCCCTTAAATTATACCAAAAACATCTATCATGTCACTTTTTGAATTCTAATAAAAAATGGGCACATTGGCTATGGTGCAACAATTCTCTAGCGTACCAGTATGAGAGTCTCTGCTGTAAGTTCTATATAAAAATGATATATGTAAGCTTTTGAATATACAGATAATGTTAGTAAACACCCATCACTAGGCAATGGGTTTTGACTTACTTTTATTTGGTCTGGTTGAGATGCATTGAGGTCTCTTGCTCATCCTTTCTGTGGGACCAGTGTCAGCTATTGAGCTTAATTAGGAAAATCATGTATTTTATATCCTCCTCTGAGCTGAGCTCCTTTCATAAGTATAATTTTTTTTTTTTTTTTTGCAGTTTCTTTTTGGCCGAGGCTGGATTTGAACCCACCACCTCCAGTATATGGGGCTGGCACCCTACTCCTTGAGCCACAGGTGCCACCCAGTAGTAGGTTAGTTAAATGCCCTTTTACTAAGGCAGATTCATTAGCAGAATTCTGTATGCAATGTCTAGTATAAGAGATGTTGCCTTTTTTTTTTTTTTTTTTTTTTTGAGACAGAGTCTTACTACGTTGCCCTGGGCTGAGTGCCGTGGCGTCATAGCTCACAGCAACCTCAAATTCTTGGGCTTAAGCAATTCTCTTGCTTCAGCCTCTGAAGTAGCTGGGACCACAGGTGTCTGCCACAACACACGACTATTTTTCTGTTGCAGTTGTCATTATTGCTTAGCTGGCCCAGGCTGGGTTCAAACCCGCCAGCCTTGGTGTATGTGGCTGGTGCTGTTACCACTGTGCTGTGGGCACTGAGCCTAGAGATGTCTTTGAAAAGAAAACAAATTGGACGTTGCTAACAAATTGAGATTTCACTCCCATCTCTACTATTTACTAGCTATATTACTTTGTATAAACTATCCTAAGCTTTGTTTTAACTACCAAGTATGTTCATGATATCAGTCTCACTTGGCAGTTAAGCTAACAGTAACTAAATACAGTGCCCAAACCATAGAAACCCTCAGTAAATGTTTTCTTCTGCTCTCCTTTGAAGATCTATTTGTCATAACATAACATGTCTAAATATAGTAATTTTGACTTGTGTGTACAACCTAGATGAAGTAAAAGGATATGGATTTACTATCCCACAGTAAATTTTAAAACAACTTTGAAAATTGACAGAATATGTGAAACAACATCAGGCAACAAAGGGCAAATGAATCTTAAGAGAAAAGAAATAAGTAAGGAAAGCCTCTGGTTGTCAGGGCCTACTGCTTGGAGAACATGTTCTCAGCACAGCACAGGGAAAAGGACCCAGGCAGAGACTGGCCATCTCCCTGAAGAAAGGAGGCAGAGCTGAGAGTTTGGGGAAGTCCAGGTGGGGGTTCTCAGAGAGTAGTACAGGAAGGAGAGAGCAGCACAGAAACAGAGCTCTGGAGAGCTGTAGAAGGTCTCCCTCACACATCATTTGAGGAAGAAAAGAAGAAAAGCCAAAAGCACAGGAAATCTATTCAAGGGAATTATTGAGGGGAACTTTGATACCACCAGAGATGCAGATATCCAGATACAAGACGGTCATTGAACGCTGGGAGGATGTCCAAGACACACAGTCATCAACAGGGCCAAAGTCAAAATGAAGGAGAAAATTCTACAAGCTGTAAGATGAAAGCAACAACTAACCTACAAAGGTAAATCCATCAGGCTAACAGCAGACTTCTCAACAGAGACCAAGCCAGAGGGATCGGGGCCCCATTTTTACTCTTCTTAAACAGAACAACTGATAAGAATTTTGAATTCTATAAAACTAAGTCTCATGAATGATGGAGAAATAAAGACTTTCCCAGGAAACAAATACCAAGGGAATTTGTCACTACTAGACCTGCCTTAGTAGCATTTCTGTATACCAGTAACAGGCAAGCTGAGACTCAATAGTTACTTCACAATAACTACAAAGAAAACAAAATACCCAGGAATATACTTAACCAAGGAGATGAAAGATCTCCACAAGGAGAACTAGTACTACAAAACATGGATGAAAGAAATCAAAGACGACCCAAACAAATGAAAAACATCCCTTACCTCAAGAATTGGCAGAATCAACATCATTAAAATGTCCACACTTCCCAAAGTGGTTTATAGATCCAATGTAATCCCCATCAAAATACCAATGTCATATTTCACAGATCTAGAAAAAAATAATCCTAAGATACATCTGGAACCAAAAATGAGCTTGAATAGTCAAAGCAGTTATAAGTAAAAAGAACAAATCTGGAAGCAATGCTTAATAAGACTTCAAACTATGCTACAAGTAACCACAAAAGCATAGTACTTTGTTGCCCTCAGTAGAGTGCAATGGAATCATAGCTCACAGAAACCTCAAACTCTTAGGCTCAAGCAATTCTCTTGCTTCAGCCTCCCAAATAGCTGGCACTACAGGCACCCACTACAACACCTGGCTATTTTTAGAGATGGGGTCTTGCTGTTGCTCAAGCTGGTCTTGAACCCATGGCCTCAGGCAATCTACCTGCCTTGACCTCTCAGAGAGCTAGGATTCCAGGCATCAGCCACCACATCCAGTCAAAAGTTTTTAAAATTTTTTAAAAGTTAATCACCAGGTTAAAGCAAAAATATTAATCAGAAAGTTTATAACCTATATAGAAGTCAATATAAGACAACAATAGGAAAAAACCAGGAAAGGAGAAATGGAAGTATAATACGCAGCATTCTTATAATATACTTGAAGTAACAGTGCTTGAAATTAGACTATAATAAATTAAAGATATATACTATAATCCCTAAAATAACAGCTAAACTAATGCAGAAACAATTTATAGCTAATACACTAACAAAGGAGATGAAATAGAATCATAAAAATGTCAAAATATTGTAGAGAAAAGAGAAAATGAAATAAAGAACACATGTGACAAATAGAAATAACAGGATGATAGATTAGTATAATCAATTGACTGTAAAGAGTCTGAACATAGCAATTAAAGGCAGATCTCAGATTAAATACAATAGATCCAACTACATGCTTTATTAGAAAGATAAGTTAAAAGTAAAGGATACAAAAAGATACAGTCTGCTAATTTGAAAAAAAGAAAGTTAGAGTGGCTGCATAAATAAGAGAATAAATATTATTAGCAGAGATAAAGAGAGGCATTTTGTAATAATAACAGAGTCAATTCATCAAGAGGATATAATAATTTATGTATTAAGATAATCTAATAACAGACCTTCAAAACATGTGAAGTAGAAAGGAGAAATAGTTGAATCCACAATTACGATCTGATACCGTTTATTAACTCTGATAGTTTTTTAAGGGTTACTTAGGTGGTTAATTGATTTTGACAAGCATGCCAAGGCAAAGCAGTAGAAAAAGGAAAGCCTTAATAAATAATGCTGGAACAATGGAATATTCCTACACAGAAACAAAACAAAAACTCCAATTCATTCCTTGAAAAATGTATATAAAACTAACATTGCAACCATAAAAGGAAAGAAATGATGAAGGATTTATTCAAAATTAAGAACTTTTGCTTTTCGAAAGACACTGTTAAGAGAATGAACAGGTGAGTCACAGGTTGGATGACAATGTTTTCACGTCACATAGCTGGTAAAGAACTTGTCTCAAATAGTTAAGGAACTCTCTAATCTCAAAAATAAAACAACTCAATGTCTTAAAAATGGGCAAAGGATCTGGATGCACAGTCATGACCGAAAACATCCAACAGGCAAATAAACACATGAAATGATTAGCCATTAAGAAATGCAGATTTAAAAACAATAAGATGTCATTATACAACTAGTAAGATGGCTAAAATTAAAAGCCCTAACATACCAAGTATTGGCAAAAATGTGGAACAACCAGAACTCTTATGCTTTGCTTATGAAACTACACCATGGTACAGTGACTTTGTAAAACAGTCTGCAGGTTCTTCAAAAGTTAAACACACACCTACACATAATTCTACTCCCATGTATTTACTTAAGAGAAAAGAAAGCATACAAGTATATAGAAAGACTTGCAGATGAATGAATGTAGCCGCTTTATTGTAATAGCCAAATACAAGAGATAATCTAAATGTTCATAAACAACCAAATAGGACAATATCCATACAAATACTTGCCAATGAAAAAGAACGAATCACACATACAACTGCATGGGTGAATCTCAAAATAATTGTGTTGGGTGAAAGAAGCCAGAACAAAATGGGTATATGTTGCATGTTAGCCAATTTAGAACACGACAGTGAATTATCATAGACTGAGGGGCTTTAAACAACAAACATTTACTTCTTACAGTCCTGGAGGCTATAAAGTCCAAGATCAAAATGTCACCATATATCACCAGATCCAGGGTCCCGTAAGGGCCCATTTTTGGTTTGAGGATGGTGTCTTCATGTTGTAACCTGGAGAACAGAACAGAGAAAGCAAGCTCCCATGCATCTTCTTATTAGAACACTGATCCCATTACCTAAATTGTTCCCTTAAGTCACTGGGGGGGTTAGGATTTCAACAAATAAATTTTGGGGAGGAAAAACATTCAGTTTGTAATATAATATACCTGTATAATTCCATTTAAGTAAAATTCTGGAAAATGTAAACAAATCTTTGGTGGCAGAAAGCAAACCACGAGTTTCTTGGGAATGAGGTTGGGGAAGGAAGAAAAAAAGGAATTATGAAGGGATATAAAGAAATTTGGGTGTTAAACAGTTTGATGAAAATATTTCAGATTGTATATGAAACCAGCACATTGTACCCCTTGATTGCACTAATGTACCCAGCTATGATTTAATAATAAAATTTAAAAAAAAAAAAAAGAAATTTGGGGAGTTTATGGATGCGTTCATTATCTTGACTGGTTTGATGGTTTCACAGATATATAAATAGTTGGCTTGTTAACATATACTTTAAACATGTGTGATTTATTATCTATTAATTTTATGTCAATATGCTGTATATAAAATTGGGTCTGATTTATTTGAAATAAAGCATTACATGATTGCCTTATGCAACATTTCTCTAAGTATGTTCCTCAGAACTAATGTCCCATGGATCTTAATAGGTTTTATTCAAAAAGAAGATCCCATGATTTTTTTTTCCCCATGCTTTATTAATTGAAATGGTCTGGGCTAAGCACAGTTGCTAGATTTCTTTTAGACAGGATTTCAAGAAGATTAATATGGCAACATGCATTGTGAATCAGGAATATCAGTTAGTGCTGTATTTCTCTAATTTGACCACAGAAACTTTCTTCTAAGATGATTTTGTAGGATTAACATTTCTTGAGTTTTTAATTGGGAAAATGCTGGCATAATGACATTGTGATGACTTAACAGTAAGTACAGTTGCCCAAGTAAGAACTTTGGACTCTTAAACTATTAAAACTTATGATTAGACAACATGCGCTTCATCTAATTTTGAGCATTCAAGCAGATTTTAGAAAGACTTAGAAAAATTGTTTACTGAATTAAGAGCTGATTGCTAGCCAATGAATGTTATGCATGGGATCTTTTTTTTGTTTAACGAATAGAGGTTATTTTTGAGCAGTTTTAGGCCTAAAGAAAAACTGAGTGAAAAGCACAGAGTGCTCATAGCCCCCCTTACCTTTTCCTCAGTTTCCTCTATTTATTAACATCACATACTATGGTGATTCATTTGCTATAACCAATAAACCAACATAGATACATTATTATTAACTAAAGTTCATAGATTAAATTAGGGTTCACTCTTTGTGTTGTATATTATATGGGTTTTGACAAATTCAAATATATAATGACTTGTGCCCACCATTACAGTATCACTAAGAATAGTTTCACTGCTTTAAAAATCCCCTGTGTCCCACCTGTTTATGGCTCCTTCCCTCCCCAACCCCTCAAATGCTTCTTTTCACTTAGCAACATGCACTTAGGTTTCTGCATGCCTTCTCGTGAATTGCTAGCTTGTTTCTTTTTATTGCTGAATAATATTGCAACATATGGATGTACCCCAGTTTGCTTACCCATTCTTCTAGAGAAGGACATCTTGGCTTTTACACTTTGGCAATTATGAATAGACTACTGTAAACATTAGTGCACAGGTTTTTGTGGGAACATAAGTTTTCAACTTTGTTAAATACCAAAGAGTGCAATTGCTAGAACATATGTTAAAAGTATGTTTAGTTTTTTAAGAAACTACCAAACTGTCTTCCAGAGTGGCTGTATCATTTTGCATTCCCACCAGCCATGAGTAAGAATTGTTCCACATTCTCACCAGTGTGTGAGTGTTCTAGATTTAGCCTTTTTTTCTCTTTTGAGGGAGGGTCTTGCTCTGTTGATTTCACTAGAGTCCAACAGTGTAATCACAGCTCACTGCAACCTTACACTTCCAGGTTCAAGCTATCCTCCTGCCTCAGCCTGCTGAGGAGTTTGGACTATAGGTGTATACCGCCATGCCCAGTTAATTTTTTCTATTTTTTTGTGGAGATGTGGACTTGCTATGCTGCTCAGGCTGAGCTCCTGTCTTCAAGCGAGGCCTCTACCTCCGCCTCCCAAAGTGCTGGGGTTACGTATGTGAGCCACTGTGCCCAGCCCTGCATTTTAGTCATTTTAATAGGCGTGTCCTGGTATCTCCTTGTTTTAGTTTGCAATTCCCTAATGCCATAACGTTGAGTATCTGTTCATAGGCTTTTTGTCATTTGTATATTTTCCTTGAAGGCATTTGTTCATATCTTTAAAATGGGTTGTTTCTTATTTTTGAGTTTAGAAAGTTCTTTGCATATTTTGGAGACTAGTCCTTTATCAGACATGTTTTACAAATGTCTTTTCCCAATCTTTACATGTCTTTTCTTTCTTTTAATATTGTCTCTTGCAGAGGAGAAGTTTTATTGTTATTTTTTGTTGTTTTTTGGATACAAGTTAGGACTTACACTGGTAGGTGCAAATGAGGGGGCAGCAAGTGGAAGCTTTCATGAGTTCAGGGCCTGCCACTTATTCAGTGGGCCACAGTTGGGGATGCATTTGACCCCACAGCCATCTGGGATGAGCTGCTTCTCAGACACCATGTCTTCAAATTCATGTGCCTTAAACTTGGTAAAGCCCCACTTCTTTGAGATGTGAATCTTCTGGCAGCAGAGAACTTGAACTTGGCCTTGCACAGGGCCTCATTCACATGCTCCTTGTTCTACAGTTTGGTGCAGATGGACGTGATGACCTAGCCACAGTGCTCTGGGGCTTTCCAAAGGCACCTCTCTGGAGCCTAGATTGGGGACAACACAAGGTCTAACACATGAACATATATTGGAAAGGACAAGTCTTCAAGTTCCTTCAAGCAACACATACTAGTAATAGGCTGCATACACTTCCATGGAGGCTGCTATTTGCAGCCATTGCACACCAGGCCCCCTGGAGGAAAGCAGCACCGTTAGCTTAATTAGCTGCAGGCAGAGGAGAAATTTTCAATTTGAATTCAGTCCAATATCAATTTTTTCTTTCATGGATCATGCATTTTGTGTAGTATCTAGAAAGTCATTGCCAAATCCAAGTTCACCTGTCAGTGGTTCTCAATCTTCCTAATGCCTCCTAATGTCACAACCCTTTAATTCAGTTCCTCATGTTATGGTGACCCCCAACCATAAAATTATTTTTGTTGCTACTTCATAACTGTAATTTTGCTACTGTTATGAATTGTAATGTAAATATCTGTATTTTCATTGTTACAAAGGGGTCATGACCCACAGGTTGAGAACAACTGACCTAGATGGTTTATGTTACCTTCAAGGAATTTTATATTTTGCATTTTCCATTTAGGTCTAATGATCCATTTTCAGTTAAATTTTTGGAAGGGTATAAGATCTGTAGCTAGATTCACTTTTTTTCCATTTAGGTGTCCAATTATTCCGGGACCATTTGTTGGAAAGACTATGATTTTTCCATTGAGTTGTCTTTGCTCCTTTGGTTGACTATCAGTTGACTGTATTTGTCTATTTCTGGGGTCTCTATTCTATTCCACTGACTTCTTTGTCTGTCCTCTCACTGACACCACACTGTCTTGATTACTATAGCTTTATGTAAATCTTAAATTTGTTGTAGTGTCAGTCCTCCAATCTTGTTGCTCTCCTTCAATATTCTGTTAGCTAGCTATTCTGGGTCTTTTGCCTTTCCATATAAATATTAGAATAATTTTGCCAATATCCACAAAATAATTTTCTAGAGTTTGATTGGGATTGTTTAAAGATCAACATGAGAAGACCTCATGACTTGACAATATTGTATCTTAAATATAGGATCTTTTAATAAATTACTAAAGGTAAGTATTGTAACATCTTTCTTGTAGTTTCTACTATCTTAGTTTCATTCCATCTCTCTATTAAGACCTTTTCCAACATGCTCTTTTTTTCTCCCATCATTGGACATTTTGCACTTTAAAACATGATTTCTCCCCAGAATGTAGACAAGCTTCTAATTAAATCAAACAAAAAAGAAAGTCAGGGATAAGATAGAGAAAATAGAGGTAGGAAGGATATGAATGAATGTTATGGAATGAATAATACATAATTCGTCCCTACACAAAGCCCTAGCGTCTTGTACAATGCCTTGCCAATGCCCTCAGTCTTACTTGAATAAATGCATGAATGGCTTATAAATATGACATGTTAGTATCAGTAGTAGAAATCATTGTGATATTAATAGAGCTTCTTTGAATTAGTCATCTCCGGAATAGCTGTGCTTGGACTATTGACAATTCCTTTTGTAGTTTTTTATGTAGAAAGTACACAACTGTGTGCTCTATTAAACAATACAAATATTCCTTTTAGACTAGCATACCTCTTTCCTTAAACTTAGCAATCGATAGCAATAATACCTTTCACAAGGGACTTTCTCCACGTTCTTTGGTTCATGAAATTATCAGTGACAAAATTGATGGTATTTTCATGACAGCATCACAATATACCTGTGGGTGGATCAGTGACTCAGGAATTGAATTTCTTCTCAGTCAAGGAGTTTTTGATGAGATCTCTTAAAACTTTGCGGTGATTTCCCCATTTTGACTCTTTTTTTCCGTAGTATACCAAGGATCCATTATTTTCTCCTACTCAGTATCAGTATTAAAGTTGGGCCAGCCAAGATAATGCTCTTGCAAAAAAGTCTTAAAGAAATTTAGAAGTAAAGGAGAAAGGTTCATCATAGAAAGAGGATTTTACAGCAATGTGAAAAGGTACCAACCTTTTGATAGGCACATGTATTGAGTTAATAACAAAACTAAAATCTTAAAATTGTGCCATGCCCCGTATTTTCCAAGGACTTTCACAGATATAACCTCGCTTAATAGTCACAAGAAACCTAGGAAGAAATGACCAAGCAATCTGTCTAAAATCCCATGACAAGTGGCCAGTACCACCATGAACCCAATTCTCATTGTTCTTTTCACTATTTCTGAGCCTTCAAGTTATTTAGACATCACAAAATCATGTATAGTGTAGATAAGAACTATATATTAAGGGCCTAGATGGGACTTTTAATTTTTAACCATTCTCATATTATTTCATTTCCTATTCCAAAAAGAAAAGTTATGCTTTTCTTTCCACAGTTTGGTTTGCAACCAAGCTTCTTACAACTTCAAAGCAGTAAAAGAAGAATTGCCCATCCTATGCAATGAAATAGATCAGGACTTGCCTTTCTATGCTTAAGAAAAATCAGCTTATATAAATAAGAAAGTTTGAGAACTGGGCTCAGCGCCTGTAGCTCAGCGGCTAGGGCAGCAGCCACATACACCGGACCTGGCAGGTTCGAATCCAGCCCGGACCTGCCAAACAACAATGACAACTACAACCATAAAATAGCTGGACGTTGTGGCAGGCACCTGTTGCCCCAGCTACTTGCGAGACTGAGGCAGGAGAATCACTGAAGCCCAAGAGTTTGAGTTTGCTCTGAACTGTGACACGATGGCACTCTACTGAAGGCAATATAGTAAGACTCTGTCTCACAAAAAAATAATAATAATAAAGTTTGAGATCTGGAAGAAAAAATTTATTATTTCCTGGACTGTTTGTCCTCCCATGATCCTTAACTCTGCAGTGAGCGTCAATGCTAGAATGGACCATAGTTCAAAATTACAGGAAGCCCTAACTACAAGCAATGAAATGAGCTGCTTCTCAATAAATATATAGGAACACATATGTGTGTATGTGTGACTGTGCAATTCTACAGTATTAAATTCTAATACCAAAAAGGCTGTGCTTTAATGAAGAGCAGAAAAAGCCTAGATGGTTGTGTATTTAACTGTTTAAAGTCAAGTGAAAATGAAGTGTGAAGACAGAATGTTTGAGTAGTTTTTTAAAAATAAAGCCATATGTAAGTTTTAAAGCTTTGAGATTGATTTAACGTCTACTTTTATCAAATTATGAAACAAAAAAGTTGATCTCATTGGGCACAGTTTAATAATGGTATACAAGTGGTTAGAGAACTGAGTGCTTGCTCTGGATCCACGAGTAAGAAACATTTTATGATTAGACATGACCTAATGCTTCTCAGTATTAGCACCCTCACTTGCAAAATAATAGGTGGAGACTAAGGGGTTTTTTGTTTTGTTTTTTTTTTTTTTGTTTTGTTTTTGAGACATGGTCTGGCTTCCAGGCCAGCATGTAGTGTCCTCATCATAGCTCACTGCAACCCTGAACTCCTCAGCTCAAGTGATCCTCCCAAGTAGCTAAGACTATAGTTGTGCTCAGCAAGTTTTTCTACTTTTTGTAGAGACAGCCTTGCTCTTGCTCAGGCTGATCTCAAACTCCTGGCCTGAAGCAATCCTCCATCATCAGCCTCCCAGCATGCTAGGATTGTAAGTGTGAGCCACCATGTCTGACCTTGGTCTTTTTTATCTCTGATTTTCTATCATTCTGATTTGTTTTCCAAAACCATTTAGCTAGTGATGGAACCATGTCCAGTGCAAAAGGAACTTCTTCATTAGAGTGTGGTGCACTCTCCTTCATGCCATGGTGAAATTGTGAATTATGTACATGCAAGGTAACTCCAGGGAAACAGATAATAGTTGCTTGAAAAAGGTTATATGTAGATATTAATAATGCAAATTTTCATTTTACATATAAGCAAATTAAGACACATAAAAAGTAAGCAAGTTTTCCTTATTAAGACTGTGTGTTTCTTCCTTTTTTATGCTTATTTTATTTTATTTTTTGTAGAGATGGGATCTTGCTATATTGCCCAGGCTGGTCTCAAACTCTTGGCCTCAAGTAATCCTCCTATCGTTGCCTTTCAAAGTGCTGGAATTACAGACAAGAGCCACTGCACCCAGACATTTATGCTTATTTATTTATTTATTTATTGAGATAGAGTCTTACTCTGTCACTGTGGGTAGAGTTCTATGACATCATTGTAGCTCACAGAAAACTTGAACTCCTAGGTTCAAGAGATCCTTTTGCCTCAGCCTCCTTAGTACCTGGGACTACAGGCATGCACCACCATGTCCAGATAGTTTTTCTATTTTTAGTAGAGATGGGGGCTCTTACTCTTGCACAGGTTGGTCTTGAACTCCTAAGCTCAAGCAATCCACCTGCCTTGGCAGGCCTAGAGTGCTAGGATTACAAGAGGAGCCACCACACCTGGCCTGTTTATGCCTATTTTAAATGTTTAAACATCTTCACTACATGTACGTGAATGAGCACACACTGTGTAGAAATTTATTTTACAATTCATCTTTTCATTGAAAGGAAATTTAACTTATTATTTTTTTAATCGATTCCTTAATGTTATACAGTAGAACCTCTGTGATTATACAGTGGAACTTCTATAAGTTGACCTCCCAAGGGATTGTAACAAATTGGTCAACATACAGAGACAGTCAATATAAGGAACTAGGCCTCCTATACTGTATATGTCCAGTCTATGAAAATTAGGTCAACTTAAGGATGTAGTCAATGTACAAGGTGGTCAACTATGGAGGTTCTACTGTACATTTTACTGAAAAATATTTTCAAGTAATGAAATACATCAAATCAAATATGTGTATTACACTAAATTTACAATGTCCTTTTTACATACACGATTTCATTTAATCTAATTATAGCAAAGCTGAGTTAGAATGCACATAGAGAGCATCACCACTATCTTCTACTTCTGCCAAGACTGAGCAAATACTATTCATGACCTTTCAGTATTGCTGGTAAACAGAAGTTATAAAATTAATGTTCCTTGACCTCAGGAAGTTATGTCTCAGATACATAGAGAGAAGAAAGTCATTCACGGTCCATTAAAGGAAATAAGTTTTCCACATGTCCAGCATAATTTCAGTGTAAAAGAAAAAGTTCACGACACTTGAGTCATAAATGTGCTGAATCAATTAACATGTTTCTGAAAAAAGATATAACCAATTTGCATATCAATTAGGTAGCATTATTTGGATGGCATCTGTTCAATATATTAACTTTGACACTGGAATTTTTTTTAGAGACAGAGTCTCACCCTGTTGCCTTCAGTAGAGTGCTGTGGCATCACAGCCCACAGCAATCTCCAACACCTGAGGCGATTCTCTTGCCTCAGCCTCCTGAGCAGCTGGGAGAATTTTTTTTTTTGAAACAAAGTCTCGTTATGGTAGAGTGCTGTGGTGTCACAGCTCATAGCAACCTCCAGCTCTTGGGCTTAAGTGATTCTCTTGTCTCAGCTTCCCAAGTAGCTGGGACTACAGACATCCACCACAACGCCTGACTATTTTTGCTGCAGTTGTCATTGTTGTTTTAGCTGGCCTGGGCTGGGTTCAAACTCGCCAGTCTCAGTGTATGTGGCTGATGCCGTAAGCACTGTGCTACGATCACTGAGCCAACACTGGAATATTTTTAAGCTTTTTACTGAAGTATAATACACGCACAGGGAAGTACACGAATAAGTGTACAGCTGGACGATTTTCCACAAAGTGAACAGCTTATGTGCCTGGCACCCAAATTAGAAAAGAGAACACCTCAAGGATCCCAGAACTTCCCTCTGTGCCCTCTACTAGTTATTATCCCCCCCAAAAGCAATCACTATGCAAATTTCATTTGTTTGCTTCTGAATTTGAGGTAAACAGAGTCATCCAGAAAGTCCTTCTTTTGCTCAGCATCATGTTTCTGAGCTCCATCTACGTTGCTGTGTGTAGCAATAGTTTGTGTCACATCATTGCTATGTCATACTAAATTGCTGTGTGGTTTCGATTCATTTAACCATTCCAATACTGATAGGCATTTGAGTAATTTCCATTTTCTGGCTTACAATGAGTGCTCTTATGAACATCGGTGCACTGTTTTTAGTGAGTGTTAAGTATATGCACTTATTATCCCTATCATGTTGTGTCCTTGGCACACATATGTTGAGTGTTAGTAGAGAATCAGAAATGGTTTTCTGAAATGGCATTCACACCAGCAGTGGATGAAAGTTACAATTATTTCACATACTCACCAACATCTGGTATTACTAAAGCACTTAGTAATACTATTTTTATCATACACCTATAGTTTTTTAAAAAGCACATGATTTTGAGACGGTGAGCTTTTATAAAACAAAGAAAAAATGAAATCATCTCATTAATCTTTGCAGTAACACTAGATAAGCTAAAGCTGTCCTAACTCAAAGATACAAAACATATGGGTTTGCTCTTAGTACGGTGTTCGAATGAGAAAGTGCTGAGTGACATAATTGTTTTAATGTGTGAGTTAAAACCAATCTACAATTTTTAACTGAAAAGTTTCGATACTAGTTTAGAAGACATGTGAGTTCACGGACATAAGGAAAATGTGGATATTTTGAAGGGGTGGACAGTAATTTCCATACAGTAGGTGTATGAAACTCACAAAAAATTCATTTTTGAGATGTTTGAAGTTAGGATTTCTATACAGTTTATAGTGTGAAAATAAATGGGCAATATTGGTATAATATTAGTATAACAATTAAAGGCTGATTACGACCCTAATTGCAACAATGCTTCCCTATGTTCCTAATAGAAATCCAAGGAATGTAATTTACAAAGGAAATCAATAAAGCCAAAGGTATAGTCACAGCTCAAGTTACTTTTTGGTTTACACAAAAATTATAATAATTAGGAATCATTTATCTTCATTTTTAAACTTCAAAATAATAAGCAGTTGTAGTTGACATAAGAAATATTTATCCCTCCACTAAAGTAGAAAGCCCAGAGCTATGAAAATCCTAAGAGCTATTTGGCAGAAATGGTGGTTGCAAAACTCATCTGTGCACACCTTTTCTAACAAACTAGCATCACGAATTTTCTACTTTTCTTCATCACCAGCTGATGTCTTATCACCATTTATTTGGATTATCAAAATCAACTTTTCCCACTCCTAGCCATTGCTGTTAAGTTTTTCTTCAGAAAAAAAAAAAAAAAGTACAATGCCATGATATGCCCATGTATTTTGCCACCTAGAAATCGCCAAACTTTCCTTTGTAAATTACATTCCTTGGATTTCTATTTCCCTTCATTAAAACAATTGTTGATCCCTATATAGAAGAACCTTCAAAAGGAATGTGAGCATAACAATATTTTACAATCACTAATGAATCTGATAAAAAAATTTTAGAGCCCTAGTATAAAATTTACATAAAGTTTATAAAATAGCCATTCCTACATATCTGTAATTATAGACTATATTTCTGTGGGATGGAAAAAATTGTGGCATATATGACTTCTGAATTTCTTGATAGTATGATGATTCAGTGAGCTCAATAAAAAAACCATTCTCCTTCCTTGTGTGTGGAGGAAATGACTCATGTCTGTATTAAATTTTGAGAAGATTGTAAACTCCTAATAGAAATAAAACCTTCTTTATATTAATAATCTCACAATAGCCAACAAAATGACACATACACAAAGTTACATAATGATAATCATCTATTTGTTAAGAAGTAAACTTAAAAAGATAATGACGACATTTTTTTTATTTTTATTTTTTGGCAGTTTCTGGCTGGGGCTGGGTTTGAACCTCCAGCATATGGGGCCAGCGCCCTACTCCTTTGAGCCACAGGCACTGCCCCTAGATAATGATAACTTTTATTGAATACTTTCAATGCATTAAGCACAATGTATTTTCACAATACCCCAGAATCATTATCCTCTATTACAGGTGAGGGAGCTGAGGATCAGATAAGGCAACTTGCCCAAAGCCACTTGAACCCAGGTCTATCTGTGCCCTTAATCACCATGCTTCCCCAAAATAAAGTGTCCTTGGTAAAAAAAGAAAAAAGAGTGCTATCTATCACAAGAGCGGAATGGCCAACAACAAAAAGCATTTTTCAATTCGTTCTTCAACCACTGACCACGAAAGTCCCTCAGTAAATTGGACATCCAGTTTGAGGCATTCTCCTGATCACATTACCATAGTAATCAGATTTTTTTGTTAAGTCTCTCAGCATTTCAGGAAGAAGTCATGTTCTGCAAGGAAAACCACTGTGGAAAAGATGTACAGCACTGGACTTTCTCAGAATTTCACACCTATAAAGAGGCCTAAAGCCAAAAACGGAGCTAATAGCATAAGTTCTGAGGCTGAACCTGAGGTTATAGATCATGAATTGGTAGGAAGGACCGTTTTTGTATTCAGGACTACAAATATTTAAAATGCAAAATACAGATAATAAATTCCATGTATGTAGGGCCCCAAGGCATTCCATACACAATCCACTACAATCTTAAACTGAGTCCCATAACTGGGGTTCAAATAAAATTTTATGGAAATTCAAAGAAGAAACAGAAATACTGGGTAAGTGGGTGTTTTTCAGCCTTTGAGCACCCTGTTTAGGAGTCCTTCATAATACTGTGCTCCTGAGCCCCAGGTTTACCTGGGAAGAGTAATTAAAGATAAGTTCTTCCCTAAAATTAGGGATTTGGGGTCACAGTAGCTGAGGCCTTCCGTCCTGTGAGCAAAACCGAGGCAGTGAAACCTCAATTGTTTTACCAAATCACATAATCAGAGTTGTTATTTTACTGATAAGTGACACTGTTTTCTATTTCCATCGAAGACAAACATAGAGAAGAGGATTTAAACTGCAAGAGAAGTGATTAAGAGCCCAAGTGGGGAAAAAAAATCCTCATATTAGTAGCTAGTAGAACCATTTATTGACATTTGCTGGTAGGCAGGCATTATCTTAGGGACTTTATGAGGGTTACATTAATATTCATAAGACTGTGTTTGAGTAAGTCAGTCTTCTTTTTCAGATGAGGACAATGAAACTTGATTCAGAAAGAATCTTGTTATGAATCAAATAGGAGACTGATATCCAGAATTTAAAAGGAACTCAAATAACTGAACAACAACAAGACAACTCCATTAAAAAGTGGGCAAAAAGTGGGCACTTTCACCATTATTATTCAACATAGTACTAGAAGTTCTAGCTAGAGCAATCAGACACAAGAAAGAAATAAAGGGCATCCAACTTGGAAAAGAAGAAGTCAAATCATCCTTATTTGCAGGTGACATGATCTTATATTTAGAGAAACCTAAAGACTCGGCAAAAAACTATTAGAAATAATAAAGAAATTCAGTAAAGTTTCAGGGTACGAAATCAATACACACATTTATCAGTAGCATTTTTATATGCCAACAGTAAACAATCTGAAAAAGAAACCAAGAAAGTCATCCCATTTACAATAGCTACAAATAAAATAAAATTCTTAGGAAGAAATTCAACCCAAGAAATGAAAATTCTCTATATTAAAAACTATAAAACACACATGAAAAATTGAAGAAGATACAAAAAATGGAAACATATTCCACATTTATGGATTGGAAAAATCCGTACTGTTAAAATGTTCATACTATCCAAAGCAATCTAAAGATTCAATGCAATTCCCATCAAAATACCAAGAAATAGAAAAAAAAAATTCTAAAATGGATATTGAAGGACTAAAGATCCAGAACAGCCAAAGCAGTGATTCTCAATCTTGCTAATGCTCTGGCCCTTTAATACAGTTCCTGTGGGTCACAACCTACGTTTAGAACCACTGAGCAACAGTCATTCTGAGAAAAAAGAATAAAATTGAAGGAATTACATTACTTGACTTCAAATTATACTACAGAGCTATAGTAACCAAAAAAACATGGTACTAGCATAAAAACAGACACTTAGACCAATGGAACAGAATAGAGGACCCACAAATAAACCATCTGTAGTGAATTTATCTTCAAGAAAATTGCCAAGAACATACAATGGGGAAAGAACAGTCTCTTTCTGGTGCTGAGAAAACCGGATATCTGTATCCAGAAGAATGAAACTAGACACTTATCTCTCACCATATACACAAATCAAATAAAAATAGATTAAAGACTTAAATATAAGACATGAAACTATGAAACTACTAAAAGAAAACATTGGGGAAATTCTTCAGGACGTAGGTCTAAGCAAGGACTTCTTGAGTAATATCCCCGAAGCATAGGCAACCAAAGCAAACTTGGACAAATGGGATCACATTAAACTAAAAATCTTCTGTGCAGCAAAGAAAACAATCAACAAAGGGAAGAGATAACCCACACAATAGGAGAAAGTACTTACAAACTACCCATCTAATGAGGGATTAATAACTAGAATACATAAGGAGCTCCAACAACTCAATAGGAAATAATCAAATAATCCAATTACAAAACAGGCAAAGGATCTGGATAGACATATCTCAAAGGAAGATCTACAAATGGCCAGGAAGTATAAGAAAAAGTGTTCAACATCATTAGTCATCAGAGAAATGCAAATTAAAACAACAATGCAATATCATCTCACCCCAGTTAAAATGGGTTTTATGGAAAAGGCAATAAAAAATGCTGGTAAAGATGTGGAGAAAAAAAGAACCCTTTGTACACTGTTGGTAGGTATGTAAATTAGTGCAGCCACTATGGAGAATAATATGCAGATTCCTCAACAAAACTAAAAACAGAAATACCATATGAACCAACAGTCCTACTGGGATTAATGATGTTGGGTATATATCCAAAGGAGGGAAAATCACTATGTTGAAAAGATAACTGCACTCTCATGTTTATTGCAGAACTATTCACCATAACCAGGATTTGACATCAACCTGTGTCCATCAACAGATGAATTAATAAAGAAATTGTGGTGCCTCTACGCAGTGAAATATTATATAACCGCAAAAAACAATGAAATCCTGCCATTTGCCATAACATGGTTAGAAGTGAAAAACAATATGTTAAGTGAAATCAGCCAAGCACAGAAAGACAAATCTCCATCATAAGTGGGAGATAAATATTAAAATCAATTCATCTCATGGAAACAGAGAATAAAATGATGGTTATCAGAAACTGGGAAGGGTAGCAGGGAAGAATATAATGGGGGTGGCTACTGGGTGCAAAAATATAGTTAGATAAATGAATAATCTACGCTTGTTCTGTGGTTTCCATTTGCATGGAATATCTTTCTCCTTCCTTTTCTCTTCAGCCTATGTGTATATTTATAGGCAAATTTCTCACAGACAACATATAGTTGGTTCTTCTGTTAGTTTGTTTGTTTGTTTTAATCCATTCAGCCACTCTATGTCTTTGAATTGGTGAGTTTGGTCCATTCATATTCAATGTTATTATCGATAGGCAAAGACTTGCTACTGCCATGTTAGCCATGTTATTATTTGATTCGTTTTCTGATTGTTTTGTGGTCCTCTCATTCGTTTTTACTTCATTCCTGTCTTTCTTTGTTACAAGTGATTTTTTTTTGGCAGTGTGTTTAATTTCTTGCTTTTTATTTTTTGTATATCTGTTGAAGGTCCTTTTATTCTAAGGTTACCATAAGGCTTGCACAAAACATTATATAACCATATAAACATATGATAACTCTGCTTATAAGCAAATAAACAAGCAAAGAGAAATCTAATTCTACCCTTGAACTCCATCTCCCCCCACCGCTTTTTAATTTTCTGTGGTTCCCATCCATGTCTTTTCTACTAGCTCTCTCTCAAAAAGTTGTAGTTATTTTTGATAAGTTTGTCTTTTAGTCTTCCTACTCAAGAGTTATACTACAATCCCAACAATGGAGTATTGTATATTTGTGTCCTTACTGTCACCAGTGAATTGGATACCATCAGATGATTTCTTACCACACATTAACATCATCTTCTTTCAGATTGAAGAAGCCCATTTAGCGTTTCTTGTAGGATAGGTCTTTTGTGAAATCCCTCAGCTTTTGTTTGCCTGGGAAAGTCTATTTCTCCTTCATGCTTGAAGGATATTTTTGCAGGATATAATATTCTAGGGTTCAGGGTTTTTCCTTTAGCACTTTGAATGTGGCATGCCACTCTCTCTTTGCCTGTAAAGTTTCCATTGAGACATCTGTTGCCGGATGTATTGAAGATCCTTCGTATGTGATTTTTTTTCTTTTTTCTTGCTTCCCTTAGGACTTTTTCTCTATCTGTGACCTTTGGGAGTTTCAGAATTTTTGCCTGATTGTTTTATTGTTTCAATCTCTTTGTTCAATATATTTGATAGCCTTCTTAATTTCTTCTCTGTTTTGTTGTGAAGTTCGCTGAGTTTCTTCAGGACAGCAATTTTGAATGTTTTCTCAGAAAGGTCACATATCTCCATCAACCCAGAATCAGTCACTGATATCTTAGTTAGTCTATGTGGCAACATGATATTTTCCTGAATTTTTTTTTGTTGTTGTTAAGGCCATGTTTTATTTCCCGATTAATGGACAAAAGGCAATGTAATTTATTTTTAAGTATTTTTTTGAAAGTCTGTGCTCATAAAAATCATAAAAAGTTGGAAAGATGGTTAAATCAATGAAAGTTTACATATATTTTACACAATCTTGTTTGTACAAAAATACAAGTTAAATATAAACATAAAACTATCATGATAATTTTATACAAATCTGTTTTATGTGATCATCAGTAATATATAAAAGTTTTTCAGTTCTGTTATTTGTGAAAAGATCAATACCAGATTGAATTACTATCTATTGGCCAAGGGCCCTAAAAAGCTTACTTTAGTATTAATCTTTTACATGGTTAAGTGTGTTTCCTAAGTTGAGATCACCTAAACACTGGAAAATAAAGAAAAAAATGAAAGGGCGGTATGTCCATAAACCAACAAATAATTTGGCTGTGACGTATCATAAAACATAAAGCAACCCCACAGATCTGTACAATAAACATCATGTCTCACATACTCACACACACACAGTGTATCCTTGCGTGTACACACACACACACAGACACATAGTACACGCCACACAGCCTAATGCAGTGCTGCGTCCAGTTCGCTGCTCAGCTGTGCATTTTTTCTCACTTCATCAAATGAGTAGGTTTTTGTCACCTTTCCACTCTTAAAGACTGTGTGGAGAAGGTCATGACCAAATCCTTCAAAGACTGTGTGGAGAAGGTCATGACCATGTGCTTCAAGGTCACCTTTTCCTTCCTCAAGTGTAACAAAATTCCTGCTGGCATCCTATGTAAAGGCAATGAGCCCTTTTTGGACCTTTTATTGGGATCAGCGACTGGGCCCTTAAAGGCATCAATCCCAAGGCCATTGGTTACAACATAACTACACTAGAAGGAACAATTCAAGAGATCTCTTGTTAACTTCTGCAGCTAAGTTCCACCGGAACAGAAAGAAACATTTTCAATGCTCTACTTTTTGTGCTTCATGCCTTCTATAATCTCTTGTAAGGTATTAATATCTACTCCATCTCCTTGAATAACTCTAAGATAAGGTGGCAGCAACATATAGCCCCTTCAGTTTTCAGTAATAGGAAACTTCTTACCTAAAATATCCAAAATCTTTAATACTGTGTCAAGAGGGTTTCCAGAATCAGGTCTGATTATCAGTGGTGCCTCTGTACTTCTTGATACTATTAAATGTCTTAGATCTTCACCTCATATTTTCTCATAGGCATTATAAACGTCATAGCTATCCCTGACCACAGATACAGGCACTGATGAAAACTGTTACTGGCTTGGCACCTGTGGCTCAAGTGGCTAAGGCACCAGCCACATATACCAGAGCTGGCAGGTTTGAATCCAGCCTTGGCCTGCCAAACAACAATGACAACTACAAACAAAAAATAGCTGGGTGTTGTGGCGGAGGCCTGTGGTCCCAGCTACTTGGGAGGCTGAGGCAAGAGAATCGCTTAAGCCTAGGAGTTGGAGGCTGCTGTGAGCTGTGAGGCCACGGCACTCTACCCAGGGCAATAATTGAAGCTCTGTCTTTAAAAAAAAGAAAAGAAAACTGTGTTACACTACAGTCAAAAGCATCTTTCCCATGGTCTTTTCCCCGAGCTATTATGGTACTGTGTTCTGTCACTGGAATAGAGTAGCCTGGAACAGGATCTTTTGTTCCATAATATTTTTTAATTAGAGCAATTCCACTAAATGTGCTTCTGTGGCCTCGTGAGGGCTGGGGGAGGCATGGTGTAGGCAATATAAGATCATCTTTTCTGCCCTCTTCAGTGCCTCTTTTCTTGATATAATGTTAAAGCCAGGTGGTACAATGGTTCACCTGATTTTGGTTTTTTTTTTTTTTTTTTTTTGGTTTGTTTGTTTGTTTTTGGCCGGGGTCAGGTTTGAACCCACCACCTATGGTATATGGGGCCAGTGCCCTACACCTTTGAGCCACAGGCACTGCCCTACCTGATTTCTGGTTCTTCTAAAGGTGCTTACTTGTGTGGATAGTTGTTAAATTTGGTGTTCAATGTGGCGAGGGAGGGTTTCTATTTGACCATCTTGCCCTGCCTCTCAGGGACTATTTTATTTATTTCTCTAATCCCCACAGTCGCCAACTCGGTGATCCTGCTCTTAGTAGGCATGCAGAAAACGTGAAATGAATAGATGAGTCGGATTATTCTAATTGCTTGATTCAAAACAAAAAGCAGAAAATGGTTTAAGAAATAGACTCTCACCAATTTCAAATGAGACCTCTGCTTGGATAAAATTTGGGAATATTCTGTAATATCACATCCTGAATGAGTATTAGTGCCTTGGAAATATAAGATTCCATTTAAGATTTTTAGCTGGGAATTTAGTAAAAGCGACTTTGAACTTTAAATACAGAATCTGCCCAAACTATTCTACACATGTTGATTATTTAGAAATAAGTAGAGAGGAAAAAAACCACATATATACACTATACACAGTATCATCCAAAATGTGCTTTCATGAGGATTGAAAAGGTATTTGCAATCAACACTAAACAATATTTCTGACTTTAGTTTTTCAATTCAAGTGCAGTCTGAGATCACGGGATTTTAGGCTGGCAACCTCCGTGGAGATCTACTAATAAGTCCTTCCCCCCTCATTTAACAAAGAAGGGAATTGAAATCCTGAAGGGAGTAATAACATGCCTAACGTGACACATTTCTGGCAAATTCAGGATTAAAGTCAAGTTTCCCAGTTCCCAGCTCAGTACCTAAAAGTTGTTGACCTTTTAGCTTTTCCAGACCTAATCATCTTCACCCCTGTTGACCTGGGGAGCCCTCCCCCACAATGGATCAAAGAATCAGCCTTATTAGAGACAAGGTTTTGGTGGGTTATTTTTGCTTTTGTTGTTGTTCAGTTTTTGTTTTTCCTGAAAACACGTTGTTTTACACCATTCCTTCCTGGGGCTTAGGCTGCAAGACTTTTTTCTCCTACCAAACAGGGATTTTAGTTCTGTCAACAACCAAGTAAAATTACATGGTTACACTATGTGCTTTGAAAGGATGATTAGCCTGATGGTTCCATGTGGATAATGAATAGGGCAGTAGCTTTAATAGCGAATTAATCCTTCAAGAATTTCACTTGAAATTCACCAGCCCTTTCTTCTATTATTTAGTGAATTTTCACAAAGTTAACTAAATCACTTCTAGGAGATACCCCTTAAAGTTTTAGCTTTATGAAATTTCTCAAACAAGTAATTCAACAGCATTAACCAAATCAGACTTTCTTGAAAGATCGAGCAATGAAGTTATAAGGAGAGAGGAAAAACAAAACACTTCGCTTGGGACCCAGGTTCCAGCTATAACTGTATCCTTAATAATAGTTCACTTAGCAGCAATCTTAATACTGCTGTAACTTACAGAAAATGGTAAATTGCTGGATGATGACAATATTGAGTGAATGTACCCTTTAGACAGGTTTTACTTGTTTTATTGATATATTTGTTTATTTTTGTCATATAATGCAGCAAGTATTTTCTTAGAATTGTTTTTGCCAGAAGAAAGACAGCCCTAAAATCATCTAAGTAATACCCCCTTTTTAGTGATGAAAAAACAATCTTTGTTGAATTACAGTATCTCTTGGCATGAAATAAGTTGTGCCTATTTTTCTTCACGGATATCTTCCACTTCTGCAGGTTGAAAAAAGAAAATCAATGGACGGAGGGAAAAAGAGAAGTATATGCCCTAAGTCCCCGTGTCACACTGGATCTGCATTTACAGCCCTAGACTCCCTTCCCATCTAGGAAAGGAGAGTGAGTCTGGCTGACGCTGTGAGAGAGGTCTCCCAGGTGTCCTGTCACTTACTGTCAGCCAGCTGGGGGGACTCCAGGGCTGAGCAGCTTATCAGCCAGGGGCCTCTTGGGAAAGGTCACTACTGAAGAAGGGCCCTGAGGGAATAGAACACTCCACCACCTGACTTCTCATTCCTATTACAGCTTATTTCCCAGTGGCTTGCATGTTCTAATTTATTGCTTTATTTGCTGGCTATTGATTTGTAAGTAGGAAAAGTCACCAGAAGAATGCCTTAGTAACCCTGAAAGGTCATTTGTCTCATCTAATTCTGCTTAGAGTGCACTTTCTATCTAGAATTTCTCTGATTGTTAATAATTCTAGCATCTGGTCTTAGCCTTCTCTGCATGAAGCACCTGTTTTGGCAAAGTTCGAAAGGCCTCTTTACTCTCTAAAAGTGACACATGTGGGGGAGTTCATTTCTAGTAATTCCAAAGTTTTAATTTCCTTTGTCAGCTTACCCACCTTTAAGCAATTGTGAAACACCCACATACGTTTTAAGTATCCAGATCCTAAAAGGTCATTTGGAAGAAATTCTTCAGCAGATATTTATAACTGCCATCGAAACAGAAGAATACCTTTTCAATAATATAATGCATACAATAGATTCATACGAGTCCTTCCAAGGAAAAATGTTTGTTTTGATTACTACCCACGAATAAGGGTTATCAATTTGAAAATCTGATTCTAGGCCAGGCACGGTGGTTCATGCCTGTAATAGTAGCACTCTGGGAGGCCAAGGCAGGTGGATCACCTACCTCAGGAATTTGAGACCAGTCTGAGCATGAGTGAGACCTCACCTCTATTAAAATAAAAAAATTAATCGGGCATTGTGATGAGCACCTGTAGTCCCAGTCATTTTTGAGGCTGAGGCAAGAGGATCACGTGAGCCCAAGAGTTTGAGGTTGCTGTGAACTAGGTTGCTGCCATAACACTCTACCTAGGGTGACAGAGCGAGACTCTGTCTCAAAAAATAAATAAATAAATAAAGGATCTGATTCCAAACAATAGTCAAAGTTTTAGTTTCATAATATTAATAGATTATGCACATTTATATGCATGTCATGTTCTTTAATTCTTAGAACCACCAACATTTATAGTATAGCTTTATTCTTCTAATTCTTTTTTTTTTTTTTTTTTTGCAGCTTTGGCAGGGGCCAGGCCTGAACCCGCCACCCCAGTATATGGGGCTGGCGCCCTACTCCTTGAGCCACAGGCACTGCCCTATTCTTCCAATTCTTATTATACCTATTTTGACTTTAAGCTATCACCCATGTTTCTGGTTATTCACTCATGTTGACTCATTTTGAGATATTGTGATCAGCTCTGTGTGGTATAGATGTACAGAGGGGTCACCATGGTACCAGACTCTGACTCTGCCTGGAGCACCTGTTTTATGCTGTGGTATTTCTCTGCCCCCTCTCCCCTCTTCACTGCATTAACAGTCCATGAAGATCCTTGACTAGATGTCAACATTCTAATAAACTGCAGGTGCCAGTATGTGGCACAAGTATTTGGCAACATCTCAGATGAAAGACAGCAAAGCTCGGTAGAGGATGGTTTTGAAGTCACACTCAGGTTTAAATCCTGCCCTGACACTTAATCTGCGAAATAACCTTGGACAGGTTATTTTACAGTTCTCTGACTTCCTGAGACGACATTAATCACATAGACTTATAGTGTGCTCAAAATGGTTGGCCGTACGGAGCAGTGGTTAAAGGCACACAGTTTAAGCTCCAGTCCTGATTTCCCACTTTCTAGTCGCCCAACTTTGAGCAAATTCACTAAAATTGCTCTAAGTCTTAATTTCTTTGCAACATGGGGATAATAATTACAACTTCTCATAGTTATAGTGTTTTAGAAAGATTAAATTTTTAAATGAATGAAAACTATTTTTCACAATTCTTGGCATATAGTAAGAGCTATCTATTTTTCATACCATCAGCATTCAATATTAGCTATTTATTTGTGATAAAAATTTATCTCAAGGGCAGTGCCTGTGGCTCAAAGGAGTAGGGCTCTGGCCCCATATACCAGAGGTGGCGGGTTCAAACCCGGCCCCAGCCAAAAACTGCAAAAAAATTAAAAAAAAAATTATCTCAAGTTCCTAGCATTAGTAGGTGTACAGTACTCTAGAGCCCAAGCCCTGTGGGGTCTTCGTTCCCTATTTATGTTCTGACTAATACCGTGAGGCCACAATTACGACAACAAGAGCAACCACAGAGCTAGTGAAAGAATTTACATTTATAAAATACCCTGGAAAATAGATTATATTGTTCACTTTCATAGGTCTTATTTTTGAGCCTTTGAAATTATTTCTATATTTGAAATATCTACTTACGCCATGTGTTCTGAGGAAAAAGCATACTTCAAGTACCTTCTCTATCTAAACATTGATGTTTATTTTTTACTGTAATAGTTGTAGCTGATGTGAACACTTAGCAATCAAGGTACTTTTAAAATGTTTTCTATTCTCATTAGTGTTTATCCTAAAGAAAAATGCTTAATGCCTTCAGCATTACTTTTAGAATGATACATATTTATGATATAATAATATGCCACTTTTGGAACTTTTTACATTCTAAAAAAAATGATATTTACATAATTTTTCCTCATGCGTTTGTGTAATTCTGTAAAGTACACTCTTTGATGATTTTACATATACATGTTCCTTTCATCTTCTAATAGCAGATTTGTTTATCTCTTCATTCCATCAGAATATTTTAGATGAATATTGAACTAATTATTGGCTTTTAAAAAAATCATGTAATCAACAGCAGGGTATGGCTGCAAATGATATCCATATTTCATCAGTTTTAAAATGTACTCATTCTTTACAGCAAATTTCAAACAGATAGCTCTTTTAAATTGCTTCTGATATGTAGTTTATAAATAAAGGTGGTTTAACTCTGCTGCTACAGAGTTAAAAGTTCCTAAACTTTGGGAATGTGGAGATTTTTCTTTACTATTGGCACATAATTTTTGTATATATCATCTATGTGTATATGTGTGTACATACTATATATAAATACCTAGTATTATATATTACCTTAGCAGCAGGATATGCTATTTATGTGTTGTTGGTACCATCTTTCTCTGATCCATCTTCTAATCCCCATCTCTTTCCATCTTCTCCTTTCTGACACCATCACTACTGGTCACGATTACTGTATCATCCCTAGCTCTGCAATAAATGCAATAGCAGACACTAAGGAATTCCGTGTTTCTGTGCTCTGCATTCCTCCTTCTCATGGTTTTTCTATCCTCCCCTAGCCTCCATCCTTTCCCCAACACACACACACACACACACACACACTCTTTATACTTCCTTAAGTCCATGGCTACAATAAGGCAGTGAGGGTTGCCTTAATCATATTTAAAAATGCATATGTAATTTTCTGTTGTGTTTGTACATAGGTAAATTATACATACATAATAAAATATATTAATTTGCTTACGCATATACCTCGTTTCGAGGTTCTGGCAGGGGGGCACAGTTACTTGTATATCCTTGACTGAGGAGTGGCCTTCCTCTGTTGGTGATCTTTGGCTGACCACCCAGCTGTGGGAGGGACTCATGTGGAACGATGTGAGGTTTGAATGTTCTTCTCCTGCATTTAGATATGTCAACAGGACTGAGAGTTGATAAACACAGGCTGTGAGAAAGTCGATCTCTTTTTAAACAAAGGACAAGAACATTTTATCCCTAGTTCAAGGCTCGGTAGGAAGGTGACACCCACCTAATGAGCCAAATCAGTTGAATCAGCACGGCAATCAATGGGTTGACAGATGTCCCAGCCAGATGCCTTCACATCCACTTGTAACTTTATAAAATAATCATACAGTATACACACAATTTTGTTTCCTTCTCTTTGGCCAAAGATTCCAGATGTTTATATGGTACTGGAAGGAAGCTAAATGCTCTTCTCTCAATGACCCCACAGCCTGAAAGCAAGATAGTGTTATTCCCAGACACTCCCTTTTTATGTACAGTATTTTCCAGAATGTAACTTGGAGCAGAGGAGGAGATAGAAATAGGGGAATTCCACACACTCTTGCAGGTATTTCTTTCTAAGTACAGCTATAGCATCCATCGATGTCAGGTTTGAATGTTTTTCTCCACTGCATTTAGATATGTCAAAAGGAATCAGAGTTGATGAACAGGCTGTGAGAAAGTCAATCTCTTTTTAAACAAAGGACGAGACCATTTTATCCCTACTTCATGACTCAGTACCTAGTGAGTGACTCCTCGGAGGCACTCATAAGTGACTCAATAAATAAATATAGTATAATTTTGGTTCAGCTAAAAATGAATAGAGGAGAAGAAGCAATTTAGCAATTTCTCTTCGTTTTCAGAATTTGTACATGCATTGCTATCTACTCTGAAGACAGAGAAGAGAATCTCTTAGCCTAAAACTCAACAATCATGAAAAAAGGAACTTGACATATTTTTTCTTTAGGGAATCAGAATCCAAATTTGGTTGTTAGGATCCTAGACGTGGGTTGAGATCAAACAAAAAAGTTCTGAAGTTGTCATTGATTCTAAACATACTCCTCTTCCTTTAATTAATAAGTTTGGGAACCAGTGAAAACCTTGTGCTCACCACGTGGCCTCAGTTAGGTCTGCTGAAATCTCTAGGTTCAACAGAAAATATATGAAAGCAGGACTCATAATGACAGCCCAGGATGATCTATTCTCCACTGATCACTGATCATAGTGAACCTACCTATATTAATGATTGCTTAGGGTAAACGACATATTAGAGTCCTATAAAAACATCTTCCATGCATACAGTAAAGGCCGTCAGTTCTGCCCTCTTTAAACAAAGTGTCATCCAGCAACCTCACGGTATTCATAGTCTTTTTGGAAGTGAGTGGCCACACAGGACTATCCAAACACAGGGGTACTTAGGATACAATCAACTGGGCTCCTGCTTAGAAAACAGAGGTCCTTCTCCCGATTTGATTAATTCACAGTGTATGCCTGCATCAAAACATCACATGTCACCTATAAAGATACACAACGAATTAGGGCACCAGCCACATACACCGGAGCTGGCGGGTTTGAACCTGTTCCAGGTCTGCCAAACAACAATGATAACTACAATAAAAAAATAGCCAGGCATTGAGTGGGCACCTGTAATCCCAGCTACTTGGGAGGCTGAGGCAAGAGAATCGCTTAAGCCCAAGAGTTTGAAGATGCTGTGAGCTGTGACTCCACAGCACTCTACACAGGGCGACGTAGTGAGATTTTGTCTCAAAAAAAAGAAGAAGATATACAACTATTACATGCCCATGATAATTAAAAATAAAAAAATATAGGTAGTAAACTTTAAAAGGAGAGAAAGCAGAGATCCAGCCGACCTTCCTGATGTGTGCTGACTCAGCGTTTGTTAACCGGAAGCCTTTGCATACGTTCCCTGCACTCTAGGGTTTTTTCTAACTTGGTACTAGAAACGTGGCAAAACGGTATGCGCGCTACGCTTCATGCATTTTAATGTCCTAATATTTGTCATCTTGGAACGAAATGTAAAATATACGCGGTTTTAGCACCCTAGCAAGCTGAATGCCTCAGCCATCTGTTCCTTTCTTGCTTTTATACATCTTAGTCATTTCACTCCTGCTTTTAATTGTAACTGCCACTTTTATGCTGATGGCACAAATCCTGAGGCCTTTTTAATGTCACTGTTGGTCCTCCTCCTGACACTTGGCTCATGTAAAATGATGGCTTCATCTCAACTGCATTTAAATTTATGTTTAAATTCAAGGGGTTGATCCACATGGATATATTTTCTTTATCGTATTTATGGTTTTATTTTTCACACCGGCTACCTAAGCCCATAGTCTGGTCTCCGGAGCTGTGCGCTTTCCCTCTCATGTCTTGCTCTTTACCCATCCATCTTGGCTGAAGCTTTCAATCACATTATGCTATTGCATATTACAATTTTGCTTTCACATTGCTACCTACTCTGTTTAATTAAATTGTTTAATTAAATAATTTGTTGACACGCACAGATTTCTGTTTACCCTAGCCCAGGAATTCTAGCCAAGATAATTACACACAAGGCTTTAGGACCTGCCTATGGCAAAAGGTCCAAGTAGAGAAAATCTGTCTTTACCTTTCTCCCACAGGGCTTACCAATTAGGTTTTTCCTTCTCTCTCTTCCCTCTCCCTCCGCCATCTTTGTTCACAACATGTGACTATCCATCCATTCCTGATTTCAAATGCTTTTACCCATTATTCTCCATCATCAGTCTATAGCTCTATCTGATTTTAAAAAATATAGTGAAATTAACAAAATCCCAATCCTACTATTCCCATGAAAATATTAATAAATAAGAAACTGTCTGATCTTCAGCACTTCAGTTAGTTCAACTGTGCTGGAAAAATAAGCACTTCTTGAGTGCTAACCATGGTGGATCCTAGTGGGGTGAGAAGGAAAAAGCCTCCACTTCTTGAATTCCCAAAGTGTATAGTCTGCTCCGGGATGGGGGGTTGGGGGACAGAAACAGACAATTACAATATCAAGTGATGAAATCCATGACCACCTATATACAGACTTTGGAAGCACAGACAATGGGCAACTACTCTCAGCCACCGCCCCTCCCCTGTATACATAGTCTATTTTCTTTGTGAAGTAGGTAATTTATCAGGATTTTGATGAGTAACAACTGCTAACAGTTTTTGAGAAAATAACTTCGCCCCAGGGATCAATCTAAATATATTTCATATATTAAGTCATCTAATTCTCACAAGTGACCCCAGTAAGTTGATACTTATATCCTTATTTTATAAAAGATAAAAACCAGCACAGAGAAAGATTAAATTACTTGCTCAAAGTCAGACAGTTTGAATCCACTCAGTTCGACTTGAGAGCAGTGCTGTTCAGAAGACAGCACTGTGATGTTGAAATGTGCTATATGGGCAAAATGTTCCCTATCCATCCTGCCCATGAAGCAGCCATGAGTCATATGTGGCCACTGAGCATTTGAAATGTGGCTATTTGCAACTGGAACCGAGGATTTTTTAAATGATTTAATTCTAGCTAATTCTAATAGCCATAGCTCCTGACCTGTAGGTCTTCCCTGGCCACTAGGCTCTACTCCTCTCCAGGGCATGGAAATAATGAGGTAAAAAAGAAGGACCAGTCTGAGTGAAGACTTTTGGGGTGAATTCTCATCAGAGATGCTGAAGGTAGAATGGGCTGCTCTAGAAAATACTTCAAGACCTGAAGGAATCAGAGCTCTCAAGGTGGAATAATTACTATAGACTTGACATTTAATGAATGAAGGGTGACACCTCCTACCAGTGACCTCTCATCAAGGCACTCCCATCTACTAAGAGAAGCTACAGGTTCACTTCAGCCTTGTTCCTCTTGACACTTTTAAGAGAAAGCAAGGTGAAGGTCTACAATTAGACCTTATGAGTGGAATTTCAATACTGTATTTTATTTTAAGCACTGTGAATTCCCAGACAACCAGAGACAAATCCAAAATACAAGATTAAGGAGAGGAGAGAAAGGGGGGAGAGCTCTTAATATGGTCATAATAATACTATTGATAACAATAGCTTCATTTACTGAAGATTTATAAGTTTACCAAGCAACTTCAATACATACAATATTAAAATCATTTTGTCCACGCAAACCTGTAAGGTGGGAATTATTGATTTAATTTTGCAGATAGAAACATAAAGGCCTAGGGAAGTGATGGAGCTTATCCAAGGTCATATGCCAGGTGAATGGTGGAATCACAATTTGAGCCTTATTAGTCTGAAGCCCAAGTCTGTGCTTTTTTTCTCTGGGCAAATCAACTTTCTGCTAAAACTGCTTCACAAAGCATCTGATACCCAGGTGTCCAATTCCAATTGCTTGTCCCAGGTTCAGTATCTGTCACCTGAGTTACTTAGTAAAACTAATCAAAGACATTGAGAAGATTACCTGGCAGGCACTCTGTAAATGCTGGTTTCCCTTGATCATTCATTTTCTTCAATACCAACAAATACATTTCCCTGTTTTTAGGGTTTCACTCCTTGTCACTCAAAAATCCTAAAGAGTTCTGGTAGAATCAGGCATAAATGCCCCAGCCTGTCGCAGAAGTAATCTGATTCCACCAATTCAGAAAGGCTCATTCTTCAGTGAATGTCAACACTAAAACCTGCACTGCTGTCTGGCAGACACCCTCACCCCCACAGGCACGGGCAGCCAAGGCTTCCCTCTTCTTCAGCCTGGAAACCCTTCCTTGCCTCCACCTGCCCAAAGCCCATGTGTCTGACTGTCTATACCCAGGTCAAACCCCTTCCTCCACAAAGCCTTCCTGACCACTCCAGCGTGGCCCCCTGGCTAGACCCCTGGCACCATTTAGGGTCTCACCACACATTCTGATACTTACTAACCCTACTCATGTGTCATCCTATTATTGAGTTCTCACTCAGGCGCATAATACTTCAATCTCTAATGAGACCACAAAACGCTTAAGGGCAGGAACACACTTTTTTTCTTTAAATCACTTCTGAAGCTACACAAAATATCTGGTATCCACTTGGTAATTAGAGAATATTGCAAAGAGCCCATGCGGTGCCCAGGAGGGCGAGACTGACCGTGGCCACCGTTTGTGTCTTCCCCATTCACCTGTGATATCTCCAGGACGGGTTCATTCATTGTTGACTTCAGCACTTTCCTAAGGGTCCTCAGTGCCTCTTCTAGCTTGTGCAAATAGTGAACACATGGAAGTATCCATTAGATGACATTTATGGCAAATTGTGTGCCAGGCAATGCGGAAAGCGTTCATGGGTCACCTTATTCCGTCTTCACAGGTGGTTGCAGCAGGGGCATAGCAGGCCGTTCCAAACTCCTCCAGAGGGCTCACATCTCATTCCCCAACTCCCAGCAGGGTCATCAGCTGTCTTACCGGTCAAGAATTGGCCTCAGCTGTTCTCCAAGGACATGTTTCCTTCCTAATTGGCTGAAGCAAAGGTGTAAATGCCCTGCCCCCATGTCTCAGTGAGTGACCCTGAAGGACTCTCTTAGCTCTGGCTCCAGGTGGGATGGCTGAGACCTTTGTGGAGACTGCAGTATAATGCCATCTCCTCCTCCATCCAGCCAACTCGTCTATGGATACCAGAGAATCCACAGTAAACCCCTTGCATGCAAATACCCTTCTCAGGGTCTATTTCCCAGGAGACCAGTCTAAGCCAGCAGGTGTAACTAGTATTATTATTGCCATGTTACAGACGAGGAGAGAGCGGCTTAGAGAAGTTAAGTAATGTGGTCAAGTTTAAACTAGTAATACAAGAGGGATGTAAGCCAGAGTGGCTGATCCACCCCTGTGCTCTCTCTTAACATTATGGCAGCCTCAAGAGGGAAAGCACGAATAACACGCTCAGCATCTGTGTGTTACAGAGCTGTCTCTCCCCCATGGTTATCATCACCTTTGGCCCTTTCCACAGTGGGGAAGTAGGAGTGGACCAAATCTGTAGTATTTGCTCAGGAGAACGCAGCAGGTCCTAGTATTTGTCTAGGACCTCTAGACATGCCCAGGATAAAGCCCCATTGGGATCCTTGTCACCATTTGTATTTTTCTCTGGGATCCCTGTGACTTTATGGAGACCTAATCTCTGAAATATCTTTAAAAATCCAAGATTATTAATGATGGAAAAGAATATTGAGGGGAACGTATTTGAAGGAAAGGAATCATTCTCTAGTGAGAATGGGGATCCATTGTTTGCTGTTTAACCTGACCTCTGTTTAAAGAGAGGAAATGGGCCGGGCGTGGTGGCGTACGTCTGTAATCCCAGCGCTGTGGGAGGCCGAGGCGGGTGGATTTCCAGTGCTCATGGTTCGAGACCAGCAAGAGTGAGCCAGAGAAAAGACCTCGTCTCTACCACCAGGAAAAAACCCAGCACCGACCGGCCCGCACATCGTTAGGAGGAAGGACAATGGAAAAAAAAAACAAAACAAACAAAAAAAAAAAACAAGGAAACTGAAAATAAAAGCCAGCTGAAAATAAAAAAAAAAAAAAAAAAGAGAGGAAATGACTGTAAATGACCTCAGGCCATATGGAGGATAAGCATGAATAGTGACTTCCTGACAATGGTGAAAGATTGTCAGTGAGTTTTTAAGAATGGTTGTTATTGTGGAATCTTTTTCTCTGAAGGAAAATAATAATAATCACAGAAGACAAAAAAAATCTGAAGGGTAATGTAAAATATTGAGAAATTACACTTTATTCTAGCAACTTCTTTAGAAGCTCCTCTAATCCCTTCCAGACGTAGAACAACTGTACCCAGAGGACCTGGAAAAGTGTCTGAACTGGTGTCTTGGGTGGTCACAGAAGGTAAAGAATTGGCCTATAACCTCTTAACTTGTACCTTAAATGGCCTCTGTAATGAATTTGGACTGGGAAAAAAATGCAATACAACAGAGACCTGTCTTTTCTATGTCTTTATTTTATAATTTATCTAATTCTGCTAGTATTTATGTGTAGAAGGGAAACATTTAATTTAACCTTAGAAATATTTATGTCAGCTCGGCGCCTGTGGCTCAACAGGCTAAGGCGCCAGCCACATACACCTGAGCTGGCGGGTTCAAATCCAGCCCACCAAACAACAATGACGGCTGCAACCAAAAAAAAAAAAAATGGCTGGGTGTTGTGGCGGGCGCCTGTAGTCCTAGCTACTTGGGAGGTGGAGGCAGAAGACTTGCTTGAGCCCAGGAGTTGGAGGTTGCTGTGAGCTGTAATGTCACAGCACTCTATCCAGGGTGACAGCTTGAGGCTCTGTCTCAAAAAAAAAAAAGAAATATTTATGTCTTGGTTCAGTGCCTGTAGCACAGTGGCTACGTACAGCGCTGGCCACATGCACAGAGGATGGCAGGTTCAAACCCAGCCTAGGCCAGCTAAACAATGACAACTGCAACAACAACAACAAAAATAGCTGGGCATTGTGGAGGGTGCCTGTCGTCCCAGCTACTTGGGAGGCTGAGGCAAGAGAATTGCTTAAGGCAGGGATCCTCAGACTTTTTAAACAGGGGGCCAGTTCACTGTCCCTCAGACCTTTTGAGGGCCGGACTATAGTTTAAAAAAAAAAACTGTGAACAAATTCCTAAGCACAGTGCACATACCTTATTTTGAAGTAAAATAAAACAGGGGCGGTGCCTGTGGCTCAAAGGAATAGGGCACCGGCCCCATTACCGGAGATGGTGGGTTCAAACCCAGCCCCAGCCAAAAACTGCAAAAGGAAAAAAAGGGGGGGGGGAACAAATACAAATACAATATTTAAAATGAAAAAAAAAGGCGCCCACATCTGCAAAAAAAAAAAAAAAAAGGACCTCCTAACTTCAAAAAAAAAAAAAAATTCCTAACTTGTTCTTACCTTGGTCCTCAGGCAGCAGCAGGCTCTGCACAGGCAAGCTTGTGACTCCTCTGATCAAGAGTCTCAGTCTCACCAAAGACTGGGCAGAGGAGTCAAGAGACAGAGAGGAGGGGAGTCGGAGAGTGTGGGGCACATTCCATACATGCGCACTGTGGCCAAGACAACATAAGCAGGACAAGCACAGGTGGCAAAAACAGCCGGCATAAATATCCTTGGGGGGCCGCATGTGGCCCATAGGCCATAGTTTGAGGACCCCTGGCTTAAACCCAAGAATTTGAGGTTGCTGTGAGCTATGATGCCGCAGCACTCTACCGAGGGTGACATAGTGAGATCCTGTCTCAAAAAAAAACAGAAAGGAAAAGAAATATTTATGTCTTATAATCTGTCAACAAAAGAAGACAAAGAAGATGTGACCTTGAAAAATAAGAATGATTAAAACCAAATTCTGAGACCAAGATGGAAGGATTGCTTGAGGTTAGGATTTTGAGACCTACCTGAGCCAGACTCCATCTTTACCAAAAATAGGAAAAAAAAAAACTAGCCAGGCATAGTGGGCCACCTGTAGTCCCAGCTACTCGAGAGGCTAAGGCAAGAGGATCACTTGAGCCCAAGAGTTTGAGGTTGCTGTAAGCTATGACTCCACGGTCCTCTACCCAAGGTGACCGAGTGAGACTGTTTCATAAAAATAATAAAATAAATTAAATTTTGTAGGCCAACTATTTTTCTGAGCTTATATATATGCATGAGTACACAAGACAGAGAAAGCATTTTCTCAAAACTTTTTTCCCAGCTTAATATTTTAATTGAAATATATTTGGGGGAAGGTGGGGTAGAGAAGGAAAATATATGTGTGTGTATATTCTAGCACAATTCTGCATAATTTGGATAAAATACATATCTGACAAACATAGAAAATGGTAAAAAGATCCTTGTGGTTAAATACCTTGTAAGAGGAAAGATTGAGCTGACTCCAGAATCCAGATAGAATAATGCTTCCACTATTTAATACTGAAGCCCATTTTAATTTATATACATTTTAAATATTGTGTCTTAATTTATTTTATTTTATTTTTTGAGACAGGATCTCATTCTGTCACCTGGGCTAGAGTGCTGTGGCCTCAGCCTAGCTCACAGTGACTTCAAACTCTTGGGGTCAAGAACTCTTCCTGCCTCAGCTGCCCAAGTGGCTGGGACTACAGGCACCCGCACCATCACACCCATCTCTATTTTTAGTAGAAATGGGGTTTGCCTCTGCTTAGGCTGGTCTCGCACTGTTGACCTCAAGCGATCCTTCCACCTTGGCCTCCCGGAGTGCCAAGATTACAGGTGTGAGCCACTGCTCCTGGCCAGATCTTTTTTTTTCTTAAAACATTTCCTGACATTAACATAATTTTTTTTTTTTTTAGATTTCAGCCCACAAATTCATTCAACAAATATCTGGTATCTGCTACATGCCAAACACTATACTAAACGATGAGGAGCTCTTCACTCTAGTTACGCCTTTAAAATATAATCCTGAGGAGGCCATTTAACCTCTTCTGACATCTGTACTCAGATCTCCAAACTAGGACTGCATAATGGGTCTCAAAAGCTCACAGCACTAAGCAAATCACATAAATGGACTTGAAGCTCAGACACTTACTTGCATTGTGAACCAAAAAGACACATTCTTCACTTCCACAAAGACACTCTTTTCTACCTTGTTATTTATTTTTTCTTCATTAAATCATAACTGAGTATATTAATGCATTTAGGAGGAACTACAAGTGGACCTACCGTTTGATCCTGTAATCCCTCTATTAGGTATTTACCCAGATGGTCAAAAATCATTTTACAATGAAGACATTTGCACCAGGATGTTTATTGCAGCCCAATTCATAATAGCCACGTCATGGAAGCAGCCTAAACACTTTTTTACCTTTTTAAACAGGAAGCCCTCTCAGATTCTAGTTTGTTTTCCCATTGCTGACAGAGTCAGAAATATTTTCTTCATTCCTAACTCTATTAAAAGAAAATAGTAATACAAACGCAGCATCAATATTACCAGGCCATTGTCTACAATATTGCCAACCATAAGGGAAGGACAGGAGGCTGTCATGCTGGGAAGCTCAGCTTCATCCCCTGAGCACCTGCCACTCACTCCGGCTGGTTGTTCCAGTGCAGGAATTCAGGCCCAGGGCTGCCTAATATTCCAAATTTTCAAGATAAGCCCAACACAAAATACAGACATTTTATTTACACTACAACCATTTAAAAAAATTGGCAGTTAATTCAAAAAATTATAATAACTCATGTTGGGTGATTACTGTGGAGAACAAACAATTTACATTTGGGGCCAGCTTCAGGCTAGGAGCTGTCAGTTTGAGACTTTGGGACTTGTTAATTTCTGAGGTCTCTTTCTACTTAAACAGTTCCACGATTTTCATTAGGAGACCCTGAGGTTTGGATCACCGTGGCATGAATCCAATTAAAATCACAGCTGCAAATGCAAGAAGAGAAAGTCTTAATGTTACAGGCGTCTTGAAAAAAGAATCATCTTAAGAGAAGCCATTCATTATGCTTAATAAAGTAGCTGGTAATAAGAAGCTAGAAGGAAGATCATTAAATCTAAATCAGGAAATGTATGCGTTTAGGTGCTGGTTATAATTCTCTTGAGAGCTATGGAATAACAGACCATTGATATTTGATAACCTTAATATTGGTTGGAAGTTGGATATGTTTTCTGAAATGGAAAGATTACTTTAGTACTTTATTCATCGCATTTTTACATCATCAGCACTCACAGAACCCCATGCCAGGGAGAAAGCACAGAGCAGGTCCTTCAGAGCGCCATGTTACATTGCTGGTTCCACTGGCTCAGTAGACACAGGCCCCCCGTAACATGCACCCATTACTGTGTCTGCTCACGGCATCTCAAAGGGATCACAGGTACCTAGTGACAGAGTTGCAGTGGTGAATTCACAGCTCGGGATTCCCTTTATTCATTGCATGATTTCGGACAAGTTACTTAAACTCTCTAGATAAATTTTTTCACCCGCAAGGTAGGAATGGTGAGGAGTAATCAAAACATTACACGTACAAGGCTCATAGAAGGTAAGTATAATCAGAAAACTGTTGACTAAATGAGAGAATGTGAGTGACTAATTGGTTTTGTTTAGAACATTGCATAATATCTAAGACAGTTTCTCACAAAATTAGCCTAACACACTAGGCAGTGTTTTTCAACCGCTTTTTATCTCACAAGTTTGAACCTATAGTTAAACTTCCAAGGCACATGTAAATGATGTTGATCACAAAAAATGAATTAAGAAAAAAAGAAAGAACTATAGTTTCACAAATTTGAACCTATAGTTAAACTTCCAAGGCACACGCAAATCATGTTGATCACAAAAAATGAATTAAAAAAAAATGAGGGCAGTGCCTGTGGCTCAAGGAGTAGGGCACTGGCCCCGTATCCTGGGGGTGGAGGGTTCAAACCCAGCCCCACCCCAAAACTGCAAAAATAAAAAAAAAGAACTATAGGTTCACAAGTTAGAACCTATAGTTAAACTTCCAAGGCACACTTAAATGATGTTGATCACAAAAAATGAATTAAAAAATAAAAAGAATGTACCTACTGGCCAGGCGTGGTGGCTCACACCTGTAACCCAGTGCTGTGGGAGGCCGAGGCGGGTGGATTTCCAGTGCTCACAGAGTTCGAGACCAGCATAATCATGAGTGAGCCAGAGTAAAAGACCCCGTCTCTACCACTAGGAAAGAACACCACGGGGCATTGTGGCAAGCGCCTGTAATCCCAGCTACTTGGGAGGCAAACGGCCTGCACATCGTTATAAGGAAGGACAATGGAAAAAAAAACAAACAAACAAAAAAAAAAATAATAAGGAAACTAAGAAAAGTAAAAGCCAGCTGAAAAAAAAAAAGAAAAGAATGTACCTACTGTGCTGTAAACTTCTTTTGAAAGTAATTTAATTAATGATCTGTAAAAATTTTTGTGGCACACCTGTGATCCTCTCACAATACACTGTTGGAAAATCACTACCCTAGGGGTTGCACCAGTGGGGAGCAGAGGCTGGAGTTAGAGTCGGTGCATAACTACACAAAACCCAAAGTTATCCCTACTGCAGCCAGCCTCTCAAAATCCAAGCTAACCCAAGAAAGCACTAGACATACGCACGTACGAACAGATAGCCTAAATAATAAAGGAGACTGAGAAAGGGCAAAGATGCTTTTCACATTTTTGGAAACAAAATCCTTCATTATTTGTGCAGCATGCTGTATCACACAACTAAAATATGGTCCACTTTATTGTATCAAGTCATCAGGGCAGAAATTACAGCAGAATTGATACGGCGAAGGGGTGAGTAGCAAGGCTAGCAACTCATGCTGCCCAAGCTCAGATTGTGCCAAGAATTCAATTTGGCTTATGAAAATGTCAGAGACTGTCTCTGTCAGAGCCACATGAGACCCTCTCCATCAACAAATCCAGGAGATCACCCCAGAAGGCCAATTTCTAGGCCGCCACATTCCTTTAAATAATACCTAAAACAAGACATGAGAAGGTTTATCAAAAGTAGAATTGAAGGTTGGGAGAAAACGTGTGGATGGTAGATCCTAAGACTTTTTTGGTGGGAGAAGGAAGAGAGCCTCTCACAATAGACAGTAATTTAAAACTTCTGATATCTTGAATTAGTGTCAACATTTGGAACTTAATGCTTTTGACCTTGGGCAGATGTCTTTCCAATTCTGTATTTGATTCTTCTGAGACTTAGATCCACCTCTCAGCCCAATTTGCAGTCTCCACAGTCTCAAACAGTGGTTCTCGACCTTCCTAATGCCACAGCCTTTTAATACAGTTCCTGTGGGTCGCAACCCACAGGTTGAGAACTGCTGGTCTGAAAGATGGTATACGGATTGCCTGAGACAGACCGACAGTTGTGTTTTTTCTGACAATTCAAACACTTTGAATATAGTTCCTGGCAATTGAAATACTAGCCTGCGAAATCTGCAGTAAAGTTCTTTGAGAATTTATCAATTTGTGCCTAGGGACTTTTTAAATGGAAAAATGAAGTTATTCATGTTTTCACAGGCAGTTCCAAATTCCAAATTGTGTCAAGGGTAAAATGTTTCTGTGTTTGAAAGGCCAAGGCAGAATTACGTAACCCAGAAAAGAACAATATAATGCTACCCAAGGAACAAATTTTAGGGCTTTTAAAAATTTGCTATTATAATTCTAGAAGTTTATGCAACAGGAAGTGCTTCTTTCTCACCCCTAGGGGAACTGAATTTGGTTTTCATAATAAACCTGTAAGGCCCAGAAAATTAGAAATTCAAATAGTTGCCATAAAGAAAGAATGTTTTGTTTTATGTGTTTCCACGTTTGGGAGGCTCTGAGTTTTCCTGTGGCGCACCTCATGGGTTTTTCCATGTTACTATAGATAATTGTGATTTGGGTGCTTTTTTTCTTTTCTCTTCTCTTCTTTTCTTTTCTTTTCTAGCAGTTGGGACTTCAGAGTCTGCGAAGGTCACATCAGTTTGCAGAATTCATTACCCAGACATTTTTCCAGGCCATTTTTCTGACCAGTTGTTCTTTCATTCGTGTTTTAAGCTATGAAATGGGATGTGGGCTACATGATATTAAAACGAAAACACAAACAGGTGCATTGCAATTATTGAAAAAGTTGAAAAGCAGGTGTAAGGATTTCTATTTGCAGTAAGAATTTTCACATTTAAGTTTGTACATGAGTAAGTTTGTACATGAGTGACACTCTACAAACAGTATGCCGATGAATCTAGCAATAGCAAAGAAGCCCATACCGACTTCTTGCTTGGTTTGGAACTGAGGGTTTCAAGAGGTAAATTCTAAATTAGAGGCTGAGGAGAAATGAAAATATGGGTAAAGAGGAAAGGGGCTGCATTATCGCCCTGAGAGAAGTAGCTTGGACCAGTGGTTTTAACCCCAAAGCTCAGAATTTTCCCACCAACACCATGCGGCATTCTGTCTGCAACCATTTTCATCTAGGAGCTAAGCAACTGATTTCAAACTATACGTTATGTATCTTGGAATACTGGCAAACAAGTTCATTTTTAAAAACCCACTAGTCATCTTTAAGAGAAATTAAGACAGCTATTTTTGTAGGCTGTGTGTGGCAAAAAAAAATTTTTTTTTTAGAAGCCAATATTTCTTACAGAAACTTTGATACATACTCCAAACAACCATAGTAAAAGGGCAGGATTTTGTAAGAATTTGAGAAGATAATAATAAAGCACTTGGCATTCAAAGTCTTCCCAGAAGTTTCTTTCATCCATAACAGAACAAAATAGTCAAAATTATGTAACACAATATTGGTTTTAAGGGAGGGACAAACTATTATTTTAAGCATATAAAAACCAGTTCAAACTTCATGCAAGCTGATACGCCTTGTTCTGATTTTCTTGGCTTTTTGGTGAGAACAGGTGGACAAAATGTTCTTCTGTGGAGAGAGTGCAGATGGAAGCTAGTATGTTTTTCCCATTTTCCTTTAGAAAAGGCCTTCCATGGTTCTGTCAAACTTCGCAGGTTTTTAACATTTGATGTAACAAATTAACAGGCATAAACTTTGCAAAGGGAAATGTATTAAACAGACAAAGTTCCTTCTCAAATTGAATTTCTTAGAATGTGAGAAAAAAACACTAAAAACTCAGTAACATGTAGAATTTCATGATCTTTTAACATAAAAATTTGTTGATTTGGAGTAAATAAGTTGGAAAGTTTGATATTGTACACATAAATCTGCAGGTCTCTGAACAACAATAACTTCAGAGGATATGTATTTTTTATTGTCACCCAATTTTTTACCATATTTACACATTTTATTTTTGCTCAGTCAGATAAGAGCCTACCAATTAATGCATACTTGGGAAGCGACATTTATTTTATGAATATTTGTTAAGCCTCTGACGAATGGCAGGCAATAACCGGGCATTTGAATATGATGGTGGGATCTAGAATGAATCGCTGTCCTTATCCAACCTATAGTGATCCAACATAGAAGGTCGACAGTCAAACAAGAAACAGCGTAAAGTGCCAAAATGTAGTGACAGAGTGATTACAACGGAGCACATGTCCAAAATATCTCATTTAATTTAGGTGGGGATAGGGAAAAGATTATAGGAGGCACCTTACACAAAACTAAATATTTCCCAGAACCCGCCCTGACTCATTTGTTTGTTTCCCCATTTACTGCCTGTCTGCTTTCAGTAGCATGGAAGTTTAAGGACAGTGTCAGTTTTGTTCAATGCTCAGTCTCCGGAGCCTAAAGCAGAGTCTGGCCCACAATAGGCACTCAGTAGACACCTGCTGACTGGATCATTGGTGAAGCTGTGGTTCTGGGGGGAGAGATAACAGCCTTCTAAGCCACACTGAGGAGAGTTCATCCATCAAACAATGGAAAGCTGGTTTTCAGTAGAAAAAAATGGACTGGGCAGAGAAGGGTGAGGGATCAGGGAGCCACCCCAAGCATGAATCAGAACGGATGGTGTCCTAAAGACCAGGATGGTGGCATGAGGGTAGAGGAGATTCAGGAGACGTTAAGAAAGTGAAATCACCTTGGTGATTAGATGTGGGGGAGGGGACAGGGGAATAGTTAGGGAGAGTTCCAGGTTTGGGTCACTGGTTGGTCGGATGATGTTAGCATTCATGGAGCCGGGAAGCTCTGGAGTAGGAAGGTTTTTCTCGAGGAAGATCAAGCACTTGGTCTTGAGTGCATGTACTTTGTGATGCCTGCATGATACACAAGTAAAAATGTCCTGTAGATAATCCGATAATTGAGTCCAAGCTAAGAAGATTCGTCTGGAGTGCAGGTTCAAGTTTATCTAGCTCAACACAGAAATTCAGTTATATCCTGGACGTGTCAGGGAGCTACAGTAGTCAGAACAGAACATTTTTGCCTTTCCATTGTCCTGATACTTGCTAAGCATTAGCTGCTGATGATGACAACTTCCTGGTGTCAGTCTTCAAGTTGAAATGCCGAACTGCGTTGACAGGGGCCTGGCCTAGTGCAGTTTCCAAATTGCTTGGCAGCCAAAAGAGGTGAAAAACTCATTACCAAGCCATCTGTCTGGAGATTTTGTCCTGATTTGGAGGCCGGAAGAATTTGAATAGTTTCGAGAACATTTAAATAGCACACACAAATGAGTAAGTTCATTTGCTGTCTGCCTTATATCCCAGTTTCTTGTGCATTAACCAAACCCTCAGAAAGTTGTGCAAGGTGGCAGTATTAGCAAGTAGATATCCAAGCTGTCGCCTTCATTTGTATAGACAACAGAGGCTCAGAGGTGTTTCCTTTAAGTGTACTATTTTTGGAATGAAACTAATTTTGTAACTAGTATTATTTTTCTTTTTCCATATTCTACTTTTAGTCCTGAAATAAAGTATTCCTAAACAACATCATTAAAAGATAACAGGAGCAATGAGGTTAATGTAATGGTCAACTTGAATTTCTTCCTTGTACAGGAACTTTGTGGGATTCAAACCTTTCCTCCCCTACTTTCCTCCAGTTCCCTCCTCCTCTTTTTCTTTCTAATCTCTCTCTCTTTCTCTCCTCCCTTTCCCCATCTTTCTTTCTCTTTGTATCTTACCCTCTATTACTTTTTTTCCTAGCGTAATAAAAGACATGGGATTTCGAGTCAAACAGAACTAGGTTTGAGTCAGGCCCCTACCTTATTTTAACTGAGTGCTCCAAATCTGTTTCCTGAGCTTAAAATAATAACAAATTGATGATTTAAGATATCACAGAGTTACTATGAGGATTAGAGGAGAGAAAACAAAGAGCACTGCAGAAGGACGGCTCAGAGGGTGTGTTCCTTAAATGTCACTTATGTTCTCTTTTCTTCTGATATAAAATGTCATGTATATTTCCATCTCCCTCCAATAGGGAGGCTACTGGAGCTCAGCATCGTGAGACTCGTTGAGACTGGTTACATCAGACTCAGAGCGTGGAGGAATAGAAAACCAGATGGCAATGAGTTCAGGAGTGAATGACAAAGAATGACTTGTAGGCAGTGAGACAGGCGGCTACTCTTCAAGAAGTAGACGAGGGTGAGGACCAGGAGGACAGAGTAACAGAAAGAGAATCAGAGTCAAGGAAAAATGTTTTTGTTGCTGGTGGCTGATGACTTTTACAGGACGGGGAGATTTGAGTACGCTCATAACAAGAGCAGAAGGCTACCGAGGGAGGGGAAGAATAAGAAATGAGAGAAACCGAAAATAGAGAAAAGTCCTGAGGAAATGGAATCTGATGAAAAGTGACTGTCACTATAATAACGAATTGCCAAATGAACACAAACTCCTTACGGGCAACACAAACAGGGCCTCTGGAGACCTGGGATCACGCTGCTCTGGGACTTCACTCAGACTTGGACTATTACCGAGCAGTAGCCAGGACTTCTGCGGGGGTCAGGGCAGAGGAGCACTGCGGGAGCACTCTCGGCAGCTGCCTCTCCCACCGCCCTAAATGGCGAATGGGTAAGAGCTGCACGGCGTGGTTAAGAGCCTGTCTGTGAGAAGCACACACTTCACTTTGACTATGAACACCATTGTTTATTATTTTCATAATCATATAAACTTTTCTTAAATTCCCCTGGGCCTTCGTTTCTTTAACTCTAAAGTAAGAATACTTTACACACATCTGCCTCACCTACGACGTGCACTTATGCATGGAGGCCGTTACAGGTCAATGTACCCATCCCAACTTACATACAAATTCAACTTCACAACAAACCTACAGAACCTATCTCATTCATAACCGAGGGACTGCCTGTAATGTCATAGGATTGGAAAGAACTATGGAGTAATTAAAATTGATGAACATTTAAAATTGATTAAGGAACCTTTTTTTTAATTTCTAGGGTTATCTGAATACTGCAATTTGCCTATTTGCTTGTTACTGTATAGTTCTTTTCATAAAACTTTGAGCACATCCGATATAATATGCTGGCAGAGGTTTGAGCTGTTAGCATATTACTGTTGTTCCAAGTTCTAGATGTAGCTTGAACTAACAGAACTGACATCCCCCCCCAAAAAAATACAGCCCCTTTGTGCACAGACATACATGATGAAATGGTTACCTATGACATTTTACTTCAATGAGAAGAAAGAATGAACATTTTCTGTTAAAAATTTCACATGCTAAAGGCCAGTGGCTTAAATAATCTTCCCTATGACTGTGGCATCTATGCACTTCAACAGATTTTTTTTTTTTTGAGACAGAGCCCCAAGCTGTCACCCTGGGTAGAGTGCCATGGCATCACAGCTCACAGCAACCTCCAACTCCTGGACTCAAGCGAGTCTCCTGCCTCTGCCTCCCAAGTAGATGGGACTACAGGCACCCACCACAACGCCTGGCTATTTTTTGTTGTTGTTGTTTGGTGGGCCTGGGCTGGATTCAAAGCTCAGGTGTATGTGGCTGGTACCTTAGCCGCTTGACCCACAGGCACTGAGCCTCTTCAACAGATTTAAATCAATGATTCTTTCCCAATGAGAATAGTGATTATGATGTCAATAGAAGCACAAACTACAGAAGTTCAGGGTAAAAATAATATCTAATTCTACTATTGCTCTCAAAAACATTATTTTTGTAGCAGTAGTAGTAGTAGTATTTAATAAGTGTTATACTACATTGTTGGTAGGACTGCAAACTAGTACAACTTCTATGGAAAGTTGTATGGAGATACCTCAAAAAACTAATAGTACACCTACCATTTAATCCCACAGTCCCCCTGCTGGGGGATAAATACTAGGTATTTATCCAAAGGAAAAAAAGACATCTTATAAGAAAAAAAAAAAGAAACTTGCACTTGAATGTTTATAGCAGCACAATTCACAAATGCAAAGGTGTGGAAACAACCCTAGTGCCCATCAATACATGAGTTGATTAATAAAAAGTGGTATACACTGGAATACCACTCAGCCATAAAAAGATGGTGACCTAGTATCTTTTGTAATAACCTAGATGGAATTGGAGAACATTCTCCTAAGTGAAGTATTGCAAGAATGGAAAAACAAATACCACACGTACTCAATTCTAAATTGGAACCAGTCGATAAATACTTATGTACACATACAAAAGCAAATCTCAATGGAATTCAAGTAGGTGGGAGGAGAGAGAAGGATGGGTAAATTCACACTCAATGAGTACATCACTCACTTTTTGGGTAAAGGGCATACTTACAACTTGACTTAAAATATACAAAAGCAATCTATGTAACCAAAACTTGTGTACCCCCATAATTCTCTAAAATTTTAAAAAGTATTATGTTTAGCCAGTCATTTTTTACTAGAACCAATCCCCATTTGAATACACGTTTAACATAAAGAAATCAGAATGTTTGAGGCTTACTTCATGAATAGTCCCACTTTGGTGCTGTCTTTCCTCAATCCTGAGTTTATGTTCTAGTAGAAAAGCCTGAATCTAATATATGAGTTCTATCTATTATGTACTTAAATTGAATGGTGAAGAATATTTGGAAAGGCATAACGTAATCTGGTTAAAGGAGCGAGGAAGGATCCAATGGGCTGCACTTTTGATAAAGAAGCACTTTTCAAACTTTAATGTGCATGTAAGTCAGACGGAGGTCTTATTAGAATTCTGACTCAGTAGGTCTGTGGTGGAAGCTGGGCTTTCTCATATCTAACAAGCTTCTTTCCATGTGCCTTGGACGTGCCTGGCTCTCCTGCTTCCTCGTCCCCCAAGCACACATACTCAGAATATTGAGGGAGAACTTAGAAGCTGGTGAGGAGTGAGGAAGGACAATGCCACCAGTATAGGCAAAAAGCCTATAAGTCTGTGCCTGAATCAGGCTGAGAGTGAGCTAGTGAAAAATCTCAGCCCCTGGCCATTTGGAATCACTCATGGTCTAACCCAACAGCTCTCTGACATGTGATGCTAATAACTGACAACTGACTTTACCCATCCACAAACAACAGGCAGAGCCCAGGGAAACATTTCTTTATCCAGAAGCAATAAGGCGACATCATCCACTGAGATGACAGAACAAAAATAGGACCAGGAGCCTAATGACTTTTCTCAGAACTGGACCTGTCCTGCACCTGCCACAACGGAGGTTCTCAAGGTAGGTTTTGGGAGAAATCCTGACAAATCTCTACTGAGAATTTTTTTCCTGGCATGTTTATCAATGTGGAGTTGTACTTCTGCAATTTCAGATAAAACAAATTCAGATTCACAAGGTAATACATGTTAAGCATTTATCTTACAAGGAAACAAATACAAACACTTGCATATATGAACATCTTAGAGATGCTATAACTTCTTTTAGAATTATTTACTTCAAAGAACAAAATGCAACAATTACAGTGGAAATTGATATTCTCGTGCATCCCATTTTATGAGTGTCTATTTTTATTAGAATATTTCTTTTTTATAAATAGAAAATATCCACTTTAGGCTCGGCACCCATAGCACAGCGGTTACGGCTCTGGCCACATATGCCAAGGCTGGTGGGTTTGAGCCTGGCCAGACCAGCTAAACAACAGTGACAACTGCAAACAAAAATAGCCAGGCGTGGGGCAGCGCCTGTGGCTCAGTGAGTAGGGCGCTGGCCCCATATGCTGGAGGTAGCGGGTTCAAACCCAACCCCGGCCAAAAAAAAAAAAAAAATAGCCAGGCATTGTGGCGGATGCCTGTAGTCCCAGATACTCAGGAGGCTGAGACAAGAGAATCACTTAAGCCAGTGGTTCTCAACCTTCCTAATGCCACGACCTTTTAATACAGTTCCTCATGCTGTAGCGACCCCCAACCATAAAATTATTTTTGTTGCTACTTCATAACTGTAATTTTGCTACTGTTATGAATTGTAATATAAATATCTGATGTGCAGGATGTATTGTCATTGTTACAAATGGGTCGTGACCCACAAGTTGAAAACCACTGCTCTATGGGTGAGGGGGGGTTTAAATTGTTTTGTTGCTATGTAAATTAAAAATAGTTGTCTGAATGAAAGAGTTGAGGTTGCTGTGAGCTGTGACGCCACAGCACTCTACCAAGGGCAACATAGTGAGACTCTGTCTCAAAAAAATAATAATAATAATAATCCAGGGAGTTCTGGAGCAAGATGGCAGCCAGTAACAGCTTCCTTGCAACTGGGCACAGTGAGACTGGGGAGAGAAGACTTCAGGCATCTCTGGCTGGTGGGATCTGCCCAGAAGCATCCCTTTGGGGACACAGGGAGACAGCATGAGACTTCTGGACCCCATGAGGAAGGTGAAAGCAGTGGAGATCTGGCAAGTGGTTGCGTGTGTTCATTCGTTCTAATCCTGCTGGCAGCTGTAGGTGAGATTACAAACTGGAAAGGCCTTACCTGTGAGCTATTAGGGATTTTTTGGACTTGGCACTCAGTTGAACTACCTTGGGAGAACTTGGGCAAGAGTGTGGAGGTCCTTGAGTGTTGTTTAGGACCCCAGGCTGAGCCACCAAGCCAGACGGAGCTACGTGTTTGGCTGTGGGCTGTGTGGAGCCATTGTGGAAGAACTGCCCCAGCAAGCTCCACCCTCAGGATCGCAGAACAAGCATCGGGCGGGAGCGAGTAATCTAGTGACTGAGCAGTCTAAAGGCGAGGACTGAGACGCCTTGCAGCCCTAGCCCTCAGGGGCATAGGGTGAGACCGGTTTGGGCACACTAGTTAAGTGGATAGCCACTTAAGGGGTGATCCTACCCACAAATTCTTCCCTGGGAAAGCTTCTGCTTAGCCCAAGTTAGCAATTTAAAGTGCCTTCTAAGTGGGCTGAGGAGCATTTAGGCTCTCCACCCTGTAGGGTTTGAGAAATCATTAGAGGCCTCCAATCTCCATTTCATACAGCTGTATCAACATTGTGATTAACATATCATACCCCAAAAGATCACCTGTTGCCCAGATAATATTCAGCAAGCTATATATATACTGCTTTGTTTTTAGTTTTGTTTTATTTTTTTTTTAATTTCAACATTTTCCTTAAAGATTTTTCTTTTTTTTCTTTTATTTCTTCATTTTTCTAGTTTAAATATAATTTTCCATTGTTGCTTTTGCTAGTGTTTCTACCCCTATTATTTGGATTTTTTCCCCCAATTTTATACGTGAAGTTTTCAGTTTGCTTGTTTTGGTTTGATTTATCACATTTTTGTCTTTGTTCCCTACTTGGTGGAGGTGGGGTACTGTGTCCAAACAGGCTGGCAAAGAACTGCTGACCTAACCACCCAACCCGGCACCCCCAACGGTTGGGAGTTCTTAAGGTTGGGTCAAAGTACCCTACTATACACCTATATTGCTAATGTTCCTCTCTTTCTGTGCCTCTCTTCTTTTTGCCAATAGTTGCTTCTACCCACCCCCTCTCCTTTCTCCTTTTTCTTTTCTTTTCTTTTTTTTTCTTTTTTCTTTCTTTCTTTCTTTTTTCCCTTCTTGCTCTTCAATCTTCCCATCCTTCTGGTCCTGTGCCAAAAGGACTCATTGAAACCCTAGTCCAGAGGCACGGCAACTTAAATAGCAAGAGGAAGTGAAAGGAAAATTAGGGCAAGGAATCAGATAAAAGAAATCACTCATGAGGAAGAATCAGCAGAAAACTCCTGGCATCATGAAAAAACAGTCAGAGCAACCCCCCCAAGGGACTGTGAGGCAGCTACTGCAGAGGATTCCAACTATAAGGAAATGTTAGAAATGACAGAAAGGGAATGTAGATTACGTATGATGAAAACAATCAAGGAAATGAAGGAAACAATGAAGGAAACTGCTGATAAAGTGAAAAATAACCAAAAGGAAATCCAAACACAGAATCAATTAAGAGATGAATGAAATGATGAATATAAAAAGGATGTAGCAGAGCTGAAAGAACTGAAGCAGTCAATTAGGGAACTAAAGATGCAATAGAAAGTATCAATAACAGATTAGACCATACAGAAAAATGAATCTCAAAGGTAGAGGACAAAGCTCTTGAGATAACTCAGATAGTTAAAGAGGCAGAAAAGAAGAGAAGAAAGCAGAACATTCACTGACAGAATTATGGGACTCTATGAAGCGTTCAAACATATAACTTATAGGTATCCCAGAAGAGGAAGAAGAATGCCCCAGGGGAATGGAAGCCATACTAGAGAATATTATAAATGAAAATTTCCCAAATATCACCAAAGAGTCTGACTCTCTCCTTTCAGAGGGATATCAGACCCCAGGTCACCTCAACTCTAACCGAGCTTCACCAAGACATATTGTGATGAACCTATCCAAAGTCAAGGCAAAAGAAAAGACTCCTCAAGCTGCCAGGAGTAAGCGCCAGTTGATCTACAGGGGCAAATCTATCAGGATGACTGCAGACTTCTGTAATGAAACTTTCCAAGCAAGAAGACAATGGTCATCTACCTTTAATCTACTTAAACAGAACAATCTCCAGCCCAGAATTCTATATTCTGAAAGCTAAGCTTTAAAATTGACAGAGGAAATCAAATCATTTATTGATATACAAACATTGAGGAAATTCGCCACAACAAGACCAGCTCTACAGGAAATACTTCAA